>OY482674.1:120450346-120755346 GCA_960531455.1 Urophora cardui
TAATACCGAATCAAAATTGCAAAATATACACAAATTTAATTTGCCTTCAAATTCAAATCAACTGCTACGCTTAGCAATTGCCTTTTTGCTTTTTTTTGCACAAAGAAAAATAGAGAAGTGCGCATATTTGATTTAAATTTGGCGCTTTCAGCTGTCACCTTATTTGGTGGACATTCACGAATTTAGTTGATGAGTTGTATTCATGATCACTTGAAAGCTAATCATACTATCTTTGATAGCGCTTTGTTTGCTATGTAACTATGCAGAGTGATGATGATCATGATGATTGCATGAAATTATAATATTTTTGTGCATAATGCTTTGAACAAAAAAAGATGTGCAGTTGGAGTATGAAAAGGTTGATGTTTTGTGCAACTTAGAGAGACTAACCTAGGGTAAAGTTTAGGTTGCATTGGCTGCTAGTTTCCACTTAGCACACTTAAGCCCCGAAGGTCCCATTATGATACTACCTGCATCCGAAGACCCCCCTACTTGAACCATATTGTGGATTCCACAAATTAGAATTTCTTGTAACTCTCTTTTTTGTATATCTCCTAGATCCCTAAATTGGTAGGCTCCTAAATACTTCAGTCGCCTCCTTCCTAGTGCTGTGAAATCGCACAGCAAGTGTTTTATAGTTCCAAGCTTTTCATCGTCCTCACAAGCCCTACAGTAATCGTAATATGCAGCATTCATCCTTTCTACATGCTTCGCAAGGATTATACGGCCTGTTATTAGCCCTGTAATTAGCGCAAGCTTGGACCTTTCGAGTGCGAGTAGACTCTTGGTCCATCTAGAGTTTCAGTGAGGACAAAAGGCCTAATACTCAGACCATGTCACCTGGCATTTGCTTCTTTGAAGGCTAGCTCCATCAGTCTGAGCTTGCTGCTAGTGTGCGGCATACCTAAACCCTTCCACGACAGTGAAAGCGGAGCGTATGTGCCCGCTCCAGCAAGTTAGTCTGCCATCTCGTTTCTCGCTATATTACAATGTCCAGGCACTCATCTATATATTAATAGGCTAACATTTTTCCCATACAAACAATTGCCAGGCTGTTTTGCACATTTAACATACTCATATCCACATAAAATTGATATGGATGTGTTCGTATGAGTCAGGAGCAGTGCATAGGCATATAATTTTTTCTATAAATTATTTAATTTCTTTATAATTAATAAATAAAATTTTTAGTTAAGATAAATAGATATCGTAAACGTGTTTACAAATATCGTAAACACAGTTGAAGAGTCGCTTTAATTTAAAAGCGCTCACCACCGGGCCTACCTTCCTAGATCTGCCTTGATTTTGACCATGATTTCGCGTCGGACCGTGATCAAAAGAGCAAATCAGTGTTGCGGTACAACTGGAATTTGGAAAGTGTTGCTTATCTCCGCGAAAAGGAATAATTTTTGTACCAATACAAAGTTGAAAAAATAAATTGCATGGTCGAATTTCGACCACCGGCGATACTAGTACAAAGTAAATGGCAAACTGCTCAGCCATTTCCATTAGAGATATGCGGAAATTTTCGAAGCATTTCAGTACAGCCAAGCTGTCTAAGAAGTTGTAAACGTTTTTATATTCGCTTTTTCTTGCTTTTAACCCTAGAACCATAACGATATTTCATACTACGTTATTACTAATGTACGTAAATTTTACCCCTGATACAACTCTCATTGTTCTCCATTTGCAGCCAAAGTTGATTACACTACTTTACAAATGGTTAATTTGAATAAAATACCAAGAAATACCTGATCTCAAAACTTTTTTTTTAATTTTTTTATGGTTATACATATGATGATGCATAATTTTGTGTTTTTCTGGGTATCACTTCATTCAAAAGTATTTTAATAATTTTAAGTGGATGCTCATTTCAGTTCTAAAACCAACACATGATTTCACGCAAACGAAATGTGGCTGACAAACGAAAGGTCACAATAAATAGAAATTTGAAAATTATGAGCACAACAAACGTAATTCACATTCGAATTTGCCGAAATGAAATGAAATGAAATTATTGTGATAAGCGCATTTCATAACAAAGGTACATAAATATTCTAGAAGGAGGGTGGTGGGGATGGTATTTAAACGGATTTTAACAGCGTGAGCTTGTGATTGTTCATGTGAATCAGTTTTTGTCAAGCATTTTAATTTAAAATTTGTATTATGATTTGTCCTAAATAATTCGTTTGCTGTTTATTGTGCTCTAGTTATGTATGTACTTATGTATATCTGCTGATCAGAAAATCGCCAAACAAGGTCACGACTAGAGTTTAGTTGTGTGTATTTCGGGAGTGAAAAAGTTCGGAGCTAATTTTAGGCCAGAAAATAGGAAAGTGTTGGATTGAGGGTTGCCAATCTGGAATAGTACAACCCGCATATGAGAGTAACGTGAAACATTTGCCAAATTGTGTAGAATATTAACCGAATCCTAAAAGTTCGTGTGTGATGTAAGTCTGACGAGATAGAAGGACCCCTGGGAACCGATAGGCACAGATTTAGTTTAAATATTTAACTGGGTGAGAAAACGAAGTTCGAGAAGAACTCGAAATGAAATTGATGGTCGGAAGAAACTTCAGACTTGGAGATAATAGCCGCAACTGCATAATTAATTGAACATAATTTGAATAATCTGTGGCGGTACAGTGAATTCTCCGTAAAAGCTGAATTACAAAAATCATCTAGTGTGCAAGCGTTTTAATGCTGTCTGCGATAGGACACAGCGTATAGAAAAGAAGCAAGATTTCTTGTTATAGGCCATAGTGATATCCAGGGTAACTGCATTACGGATGAGTTAGCAAAGAAGGGCAAAAAGCTTGCAGGAAATTGTTGAACGTAATAATTTACTATGTCCAAAATAACTTTGTTCAATTTAGAAAAACTCATCATAGTAATATTTTAGAATAGAAAATACATATTGAATATTGTCATAAAATTTTCTTCACTTTGAATTTGAATCTCATTGAATAAAGAATTATTATTTCACACAAAAGATTTTCACCTTTCAATAGAAATCACAACTGCAGGCTGGGTAGGCGTCGCTTTGAACTCATGCAAGCACTGGTTGACGTCTCGCTTCATTGACGAGGCTAACACTAGATGGGCTAGTGAGTCAACTTGTGTGATTTCCATGCAAAACTAGTCCAAAATGGATGAGTGGAGATCTGTGTCGGTGCTGCATCGGAACCGGCTCTCAATAGATCCGTTGGTGGGACTTCTAACAGGCCACTGTCTCATTGGCAGCCATGCCTCTCGTATGGGCCTCAACAAAAAACGATTTTTGTCGCAGCTGTAGAGACGTGGAAGAAATTGAAAGTGTTGGCACTATCTATGCCACTGTTCAGCACTGTCAACAACAGCCAGATATAGCTCCATTCATGGACACTTCTTTGAGTATCGGGAGGAGCTGGAAAATGCAAAAATACTAGATTTTAAGCAAACGCGCTAGTTTAGCATCACGGGCATCTAATCTGAACTTATTCTTAAATCTATTTTTCGTAAAGGTTTTTATAGGGATCTAGGAAACTAGGGCTGCCATGTGGTATCACAATGGGCCTATTCAGCCTAAATGCGCACCCGCTTTTCTGAATTGCGGAGGCAGTCACCACAACCTAACCTAACCTATCATTAGATGGATTAGCTAACAGAAAGGAAAACATGAATAACAGAAAAAATGGGAAAAGTTCGTTGTTTTTGTAATGAAAAAACAGAACTCTTCGAAATTTCTAAGGCGTGCAGTCGGATTGGAAGTCATTGGATTTAATATAAAACTGGGCCATTTTTGTATAATTTTTTCAATTTTACGAGATAAAATGTTGTGATTACAATCCCCCATGTGAGCGGATACAGGAATTTATAAAGGAAGGAGGGAGTGAATGAAGAGGAACCGAGTACTGAGAAGACTCAAGTGTGTTAGTTTTCCATCAATTTCATTTATTTATGTATCCGAGACTTTCTCCAGACCAGCCCAACTGTCCATACATTCCAAACATTTACGTCAACACATCACGCACTCTCGAATATGTAACAAAAAATACTTGAACGCCAAACATTTCATTTGAACTCGTTAGCCTAACTTTTTTCCTCTTCTTGTTTATGTTGTTGCAATAACAATTTTATGATGCATTTAAACGCGTAATGGACAATGTGAAGGGATCAGTCATAAATGTCGTATTGTTATATGAGATATATGTATGAACATATGTACAGATTTATATACATAAGCACATACATATGTCTACATATACCTATGTGATTCTCGCATTTCGAATTTGCCACGATACATCCTCGTTTTTATGTTGACTGGGATAGAGTAAGTAAGTATGTGCTATTCACCGCTTCGGCATGTAACTCTGCGATAATTAAAGTTAACTTTTTTGCTACAAAAAAATGACAAACATGTGGCTCACATTAGGATGAACTCGAGCGTGAAATTCGTTGATTTCTTTATTTCTTTAACATTGCGTGAGTGAACGGTTTGAATTTGTAAGAGACTTGTTGCTTATCTTTCAAATTAAATTGATTTATGTATTTTACTTTTTTAAACTTTTTTTTTCTCTTGCCTTTTCTATTTATTTTTCATGGCTGATTGTTAGCGGTCAAGTGGCATTTTTCTTTTTTGCTCAACAACCTGCGGCTGCCTTGCGATTTGAGTTTTAACAATTCAATTGTGATTGTTCATTTGTCAGTTAATCTTTGACTTATCCTAATTGCGCTTGTCGCCAAATAAATAAATAAATAAATAAATAAATAAATAAATAAATATTTTCGTTGAGGAATAAAGGTTTCGCGCCGTTGTAAGGAAACAATAAGACGTTATAAAAAGCAAAAGGGCACAGTAGGTTAGCTTACGTTGGCTAGGATCCAGTGGGACACAGTGGGCTACTTTTGTTTAAACATAAAAGATTGGAGGATAAAGTTATAAGCTCATTGGTCTAAGTTCCTTAGAGTTTCTTTAGGCTGTTGTTGGAAAGGCAAATCAGATATTTCAAGGAGCTCGACAGAAGTAGCAGTCCTTGCATGGGTATACATATTGCAAATGCAGAAAGTACGAGCCTTACGGAAGGCAATGGGCCATAATAGCTCACAAACTCTTAGAGTTCTTATTTTTAAATCTTTTGGACGTTGCAAGGTTATCCCAAAAAGACACAAAAAAGGAAAACTCTGCTAAGAAACATTTCATACAGCTTCGGTAGAAATTTTTCTGCATTCTCTGCCTGTAGTACAAACTGCTAGCTAAATATGTGGAAAGTGTTTCCCATAAGCCTTAAGGAGATGTATTTTTACAACAAAAATATGTAATATACGCCAAGGGACCCAGAAGCTATACCAACTTTAACATCTTTCCCGTATTTGGAGTGTTTTGGTAGTCACTCAAATTGTCACACAGTATCACCTTTCTACCCTTTAACTTCAAGAAGTTTCTCCACTTTTTTCTTTTCAGTATACAATTCATGTTAGGCATATATAATTTTTATTGCAAAAATATCTATCATTTACTGAAGATACAGAAACCAGGACAAACAAATTCCATGCACACAAGTTCAAGCGCATTAGTTATGCACTTTTATACTGGCCATAAATATGTACATACAAATGAGCAGCTGACTGAAATTAAATCATACATATAAGCAATGAAAGAAGAAAAAGATAAGACAGAGCAAAAAGTAGTAGAAGAAATAGCATGTGCAATTAACTAAACAGTTTTCACATGAGCAGTAATACAATTAGCAATTACTACAGTTTTATTTAACTTCTTGCTTTGAATTGAAAATATGTCAAATTAAAGATTATAATTTGACAATTTTAGTAAAACGTTTTTGCGACAAATTGAATTTTAAGCTAATTAAAAAATTAACATTATAAAGTAGTTAGGAGAAAAGTTGACAAGGAATTGCATTTATTTATAACTAAAGTGTTTAACTCATACATCATGTATTCCTACTTGAATATGTAATGCCAAAGCAGCTACTCAAATTCACTAAAAATAAATTATTTAATTAACAAAAATATGCTTATGTTTGATGAAATTTTCGGGTAATAAGATTAGTAAACATATTTTAGGGAAAACTGTTAAGAAATAATTTAACACATGGAAATTTAATAATCTTTATATCGTCGTTCAAAGTGCATTTTCGCGTAAGAGGTATTTGCATATTCGCGTAATGGATATTTATGTTTCCTTTTTTTTACACTAAGTTGATGTTTTAGCTAACAAACAGATCTACGTAATTATTTAAATTTAAGTTTTGTACGCAGAAATAAGTAACGGTTTTGAAATGAAATAGTTTTTATGCTCTCCTGTAAAATTCAACACCGTCCGCTATGCGAAAATGCAAATGCCCCTTACGCGAAAATGCACTTTAAACGACGATATATATCACGCTAAGCGATTTTTTGTACGCACCATAACTTTTACACCTTTATACCGATTTTCGAAAATGGGGTGCCACATGAAAGGGCTTTACCTGTAGATGTGCAGGAAGGTTTAAAATTTCTGATATAGTTTGTTTGATTTTTAAATTTCAGGTACCATATGAAAGGCCTTAAGCTGTAGACGGAGAGCTGGCTACGAAAATAAAAAATGATAAGGTGCAGTAAAAGTGATGATATAAATACCTTCCTTACTAGTTGAGAATCGCGTAGCGTTGCCGCCAGAAGTCGTTCCCGGGGAGGGATGCATGGGCGTGCGTTCAAACGAGTAAATTTTTATTGAAAATAAAATCATAAGGTGCAGTTCTGAAATTTAGGGGGGTTACAGTTTTTAACTCTAGAAATAAGGTAACATTGTTGCCAGAACTGTAGGTCGGGGATAAAGCGTTGCCAGAAGTCGGCAAAGTTGTAAAATTTTTCTTTAAAATTTAATGATAAGGTGCAGTTCTGAAATTTGGGGGGGGGTTATAGTTTTTAACTCTAGAAATAAGGTAAAATTATTGCCAGAACTCTAGGTCGGGGATAAAGCGTTGCCAGAAGTCGGCAAAATTTATGATAAGGTGCAATTCTGGCGATTTTGTTTTAACGTTACTGAATGCTTAAAAAAACTTAATGTCGATTGCCAGAAGAGTAATTGAAGGCTAAGTATAGAAAAAACTATTATATTAGTAGATAGTCGATTATACAACTAAAAATACACTTTCAAAATTAAAATAATAAGGTGCAGTTTTGGCTATTTTATTACTTATACACTAGTAAAGCTGTGCATTAATAGACAGAAATCAACTTGATGGTTAATTGCATGAAAAAAAGAAAATATTGTCAGAAATTGGTAATACAGAAAAAAATGTTTGCTTTTAAATTAATTTTAGGCAGGTTTGGCCACTTATGTGTACTTTTTAATTATAAAGATATAAGGATTAGAAGAGTGGAAGGGTAAGTTGAAATAATTATAAAAATATTTTTACTTATTTTTATTTAACACATTAAGGGCCGTTTTCTCATGTAACCTTTAAAATTTATCTTGACTTTAAAGTCAAATTTTGTATTGAAAAAAATATTTAAAGGGATGATAAACCTTAAAGGTAAGATGAGAAAATGGCCCTAAAAATAATATAATTATAAAAGTAAAGTTTCTTCAACATTCGCAATCTGTTTCATCATTTTCATCGTCATCGCTGGAATTGTCAATATCTGAGTTATCAACTGAAAAAAAAAAAAATATTTTCATAAATAATTGGTGTATAACAAAACGTATGCATAATGTAATGATTGAATAATTTACGTTCAGATTCTTCACTATCTATTATGACATCTTTAACTGTTGACGGCAATTGCGGGCCCTCAAACCATTTAAATTCGTACGTGCTTTGTCCATCAAATTTTTCTATCCAGCCGCAATCAGTCGGTTCAAGATCTGTTGGAACTGATAGATTAGCATTTCTCCAGATATTTGCGATATATCTCGCTCTATCATATTGTTGTCGTAGTTCAGATTGTCAAGGAGGCAAACTTGGTGCGTCGAAATTTTTAATGGATTTTTTTCAAGTCACTGTAAACAACACAAATGATGGTCGTACGCCAAAACGTTCTGAGTACGATTATACTAAAAAATGTCAGACTTTCCAATGGAAATTTCAGATTTCACCTGGCAACACTTTTTCATTGTTAGGCTAAAAATATATCGAGTAGCCCTCGTAATCTTTAATGGATGGTTGACAATATCGATCAAAAATAAGATGAATGCTTGATGCATTATTATGGGTAATCATCTGTAAAATTTTTTTCGAAATACCGTCAAATGTTTTAGGACAATTCCAGCGATGACGATGAAAATGATGAAACAGACAGCGAATGTTGAAGAAACTTTACTTTTATAATTATATTATTTTTTAGGGCCATTTTCTCATCTTACCTTTAAGGTTTATCATCCCTTTAAATATTTTTTTCAATACAAAATTTGACTTTAAAGTCAAGATAAATTTTAAAGGTTACATAAGAAAACGGTCCTTAATGTGTTAAATAAAAATAAGTAAAAATATTTTTATAATTATTTTAACTTACCCTTCCACTCTTCTAATCCTTATATCTTTATAATTAACAAGTAAGGAAGCCTAAGTTCGAGTGGAATCGAACATTAGATACTCAGATGTATGCCTTCATTGTTTGCTTGCGTTTGATGGAAACACGGTGTATTTTATATAAAGCGAGTGCTGCATAAAGTTGGCGTAGCCACGCCCATTTTCTAAATTTTTATTAATCATCCAACTAAGCATATGAATATTATTCTTTGTGCAAAATTTCATCCCTTTATGACTTTTAGTTACAAAGATGTCACGTTACAAATTCCCAAAGGGTGTTCCAGAAATATATTTGTTAAAAAGTAGGCGTGGTCATAAACCGATTTCAATAAATTTTTGCGTGTCTATTAACACAAGTTATAAAAGTGTATAAACCAAGTCTCGTCAAAATATCTCAATTATTTGTCGAGTTATAGGCTAAGAAATCTCGTATGTTCCTGTTTCTAAAAGGAGGCGGTGCCACGCCCATTTTTCAAAATTTTTTTGTTTTTTGTTTTATGTCCAGAGTTGGACTACTGCCATAAAATTTCAATGATATATCTTTATATTTGACAGAGATATCGCTTAAAATGTTTTTATTAGGTCACTTTATAATACCGATATATAAAAGTGGGCGTCGTCGTCAACCGATTTTGGCAATTTTTTGTCCAAACATTTGCCTAAGCAAGTATATGACGCCTACCAAACTTCATCGATATATCTTCAACGGTTTCTGAGTTATGACTCATAAAACTTTCAATGTTTTCCCCTTAATAAGTGGGCGTGGCACCGCCCGTTTTCCAAAATTTCACCATATTTCTTCATAAGGGCCTGAGCTCAATACATGTGTGAAATTTTATCACACTAGCTCTATTAGTGACTGAGATACAAACTTTCCGATTTTTACTATATAGGGGAAGTGGGCGTGGTCATGGTCCGATTTCGCCCATTTTCAATACCAACCGTCCCAGTCTTGATACCAACTTTCATTTCAAATTTCATCAAAATATCTCTTATCGTGCGCACAGACGGACAGACGGGCGGACATGGCTCAATCGATTTCTCTTTTCACCCTGATCATTTTGATATATATAAGTTTATTTCATTCTGTTACAATCCACCGTTATGAAATCACAACCATAATACTCTGTGTACTAGTACAGCTGAGTATAAAGAGTACACATAAGTGGCCAAACCTGCCTAAAATTAATTTAAAAGCAAACATTTTTTTCTGTATTACCAATTTCTGACAATATTTTCTTTTTTTCATGCAATTAACCATCAATTGATTTCTGTCTATTAATGCACAGCTTTACTAGTGTATAAGTAATAAAAAGAGCGAATAGCCAAAACTGCACCTTATTATTTTAATTTTGAAAGTGTATTTTTACCAGTGCCAGAATTGCACCTTATCATAAATTTTGCCGACTTCTGGCAACGCTTTATCCCCGATCTAGAGTTCTGGCAACAATGTTACCTTATTTCTAGAGTTAAAAACTGTAACCCCCCTAAATTTCAGAACTGCACCTTATGATTTTATTTTCAATAAAAATTTACACGTTTGAACGCACGCCCATGCATCCCTCCCCGGGAACGACTTCTGGCGGCAACGCTACGCGCTTCTCAACTAGTAAGGAAGGTATTTATATCATTACTTTTACTGCACCTTATCATTTTTTATTTTCGTAGCCAGCTCTTAGTCTAAATTATTAATTTACAAAAATTTGTACAAAAAGGGTTGCCACCTGTTCAAAAATTCAGTTTTACGCTATAGTTTGTTTGATTTTTAAATTTAAGTTGTCATATAAAAGGGCTTTGTGTGAAAATAAGTAATTTATAATAATTTTTACAAAAAGAGTTGCCACCAGTTCAAAGTTTCATATATACGATATAGTTTGCTTGATTTTAAAATTTCAGGTACCATATGAAAGGGCTTAAGCTGAAAATTAGTAATTTACTAAAATTTGTACAAAAAGGGTTGCCACCTGTTCAAAAATTCAGTTTTACGCTAAAGTTTGTTTGATTTTTAAATTGGAGGTGTCATATGAAAGGGCTTTGCTTGAAAATTAGTAATTTATTATTATTTTTACAAAAAGGGTTGCCATCTTTCCATATGAAAGAAAACTAGAAAGAGAAAGTGGACTGCGACAAATGGCCTTTTGGAGATCGCTTTAAAGTTAACATATTCTAGAAAATTATTCGGCATCTCTTTGTATAAAAAATCTATGCGCACAGAAAATTAAAATAACCAGTAATTATGTATGTACAATATGGTATATGCTTCATTTTACATTTTATTAATAAGATTCTATGGGCTTACAGACCATTTATATTCTGCCAATTTTAAGGGATAGTCAAATTTAAAATGACAATCAAAAAGATTGTCAAATGTGGCAATATGTGGTCTTCCACCCTCAAGTTGTCTCACAGTGTAATCGAAAGCCACAGCATCGCGTGGCAGAGTTTACTAGTAATAATATAATGCAGAGAATTTCCTTCGAATGCAACTCAAGCTCCGTATGAGAAATAGTCAAAGGATATTAATTTACTTAATAAACTTTTGTTGAGTGAGACATTTTTCCTCATCGTCCTCACAACCTTTGCAGAAATCGTTGCAAAGGGTAGATAATAACTAAGGATTATTTGGTTATTAACTGAAGGTTATTCCGCAATTTTCTTTTAACCGCTATGACGTAGTGCCCAAGCATCTATATATTAATACGCTAACATTTTTCCCATACAAACAATTGCCAGGCTGTTTAGCACATTTAACATACTCATATCCACATAAAATTGATATGGATGTGTTCGTATGAGTGAGGAGCAGTGCATAGGCATATAATTTTTTCTATAAATTATTTAATTTCTTTATAATTAATAAATAAAGTTTTTAGTTAAGAGAAATAGATATCGTAAAAATGTTTACAAATATCGTAAACACAGTTGAAGAGTCGCTTTAATTTAAAAGCGCTCTCTCTATTTTATATGCATTGGCCCAGTTTACGCTGAGATCAAAATCAAGGCGGCCAAATATCTCCTATTGTTTTTCCATTAAAGCGAAAAATGAGAGAGAGGGCGGGAGAGCACTGAGTAATTTTAATTTTGACCAAGGCATATCTAACAGGTAGGCTCGGCGGCGAATTGAAAAACTTCTTTTTTTATTTACAAAGGTAGAGTGTAATGTCAAAATCAAAGCGAATTCACATCATGGGCAAAAGGAATGGACGAGCCCCAAGCGAATTCAGATTTTAACCACGGCGAAATATCATTTTGACATTACACTCTACCAATTACAATAACAAAATATATGGGAAATTTCTGAATTCGCCACCGGGCATACCTTCCTAGATCTGCCTTGATTTTGACCATGATTTCGCGTCGGACCGTGATCAAAAGGGCAAATCAGTGTTGCGGTACAACTCGAATTTGGAAAGTGTTGCTTATCTCCGCGAAAAGGAATAATTTTTGTACCAATACAAAGTTGAAAAAATAAATTGCATGGTCGAATTTCGAGCACCGGCGATACTAGTCCATATTAATTGCTGTGGCATTTCATTGGTATCTTTGTGGCAATTTTTACCAAAATTCTTAACCTTTCTCAACTAACGAAAATGTAATACAAATTATGTACAATTACATTTATCAGATAATAAAATTCATACATTATCGAGGATTTACGATGCAAGATGTCAATACGTTGAAATTAGCGGATTAACACCATCAATAAATTTTCATAAGATTGCTTTAAAAGCAACAGCTTGCCAATTTTTAATTATTACTATGGGAAAACCTGTTGATTAACAACATACAATATCATCACTTAAACCAGATGACTGACGTCCAATTGGCACAGAATTTTACGATTTAATCATCACTTCGTCATTAATCAATTTAGCTCAGAAATATTTCAGTTACTAGTTGCGAGGTATGAAATAGATGAAGAGATAGTGCAAGGAAAAGGGATAGAGAAATAGAGGAAAGGAGGGAAAATATTATAGAAGCAGAGATAAATAAGAGAGACAGAAGAATATGAGACAGAACCGCAGAAAAAACGCTATTTATAAATCTCAAGTTACAACAGCTGCGTATAGAGATACATACATTCGTCATAATAACTAGTCATTTGGTAGACCAGCAACCTTGATTGCATGACTGCTGCTTTAATTTTTTTTACACTTGATTCCAGAGCTATTAAATCATGAATGTAAATGGAATTAAGCGTTCAATTATTATAATTTGCTTTATAGTTGATAGCTTTGCTCTAATTTATTAACAGTTGATTAAAGAAATTGAACAATCAACAAATAATTTAAATTAATGAATGGAATAAGTTGTTGAAATGATTAATACCTTGATTTTAAATGATTAGAAACTTCTAAGCTAAGAATCCATTAAAAATATATACATACTCGTATATAAAATGAGATAATCAGCTGGTTAATCAGTTAATATTAAGATTAATCGTTTGTTCAAGCACAAAAGTAAACAAATAGAACTAAAAAGCATAAATTGTATTTTTAACTTTTAAATACTTTTATTACTAGTGACTAAATTTGCAATACTATGTTATTTAAAATATGTTTAGTTACGATTAATTCGATTAACTTTTAACATTTTGGTTTAATTTTTTTTTAAAACACACACAATCAAAAATAATTATGTACATGACTTCCTCTTGCCTGAGTATCTATATTTTTTTTGCTAGTCTTTATGATCCTTTATGCTCTGAAAAAAAAACGTTGTAAATCTAAAGACTTTCGCTGTTAAATCAACTACTTTCCGCAGTTGAAATGTGCCCAACAACGCTCCGTTGTTGTTTCAAAGGTGCGAGCGTTGTTGATTCAAATACTTTTCGTATTTAAGTTAACAACGCAAACTGTTGAATCAAATACTTTTACATTTAAGTTGACAGTTTTTGCTTTTGAATTAACAGCAAAAGTTTTTGGTCCAAAAACGGGCACTATTGGAGCAAATACTTACGCATTTAAGTTAACCTCAAAAAAAATGTAAACAATAGTGATTTTTTTTTTAAATAATATACATATGTATATGTATTATTTTATTTTATTTTTTATATAATATGTGTATGTATGTTTACATAGCAATATTAATACTAACCATTTTTCCATTCACCATATTTATGTAAGATTTCGATTCGCTATACATTGAGCTAGCTTCATGTGCTTCATAGGCACTAGACGCGCAAAGATGTCTTCGCCGGATACCTCGGGGTCGGTGACGCTAAAACTTGTGCCATTAACCAAGTTAGCACCTTGCACAACAGCGATTGTGGATAGCTCCGGCACAGATTCATGGTACATAAATTCATTTTAATTTTTTTGTATTTTTACGCTTGCCATCGACGTCAGTGGTGAAAATGACAGATTCATTCCTTTTTGATCTGGTAAACCTTTGGATTATTTGCGTGATTCCTCTAGCTTTTCCCAAGCGGCCTGTGGAGTTGAATACAGAGAGAAAGCATGTTTATATTGTTTACATTTGATTTTCATATCTACCTGATAAACGTTATATGTACATATGTATATATGTATGTTGAAGAGTACAGCGGCCATTTCATATCGCAAATCGTTATATTCATTAACTTGATTCTGATAGATCCTTCCAGGTATGTATGTATGTAAATGTGAACATGCCACGTTCGGCCAGTTGGGGAAAACGATTTTGTAGGGAATATATATGTATATTTGTACATATGTACATATGCACATATGTACATATTTATATTTTTTCCAAAAATTTAAATGTATTGAACAGGTTTGAGAAAAATTTTCTATTTTTTAATTTTTTTTCAAAGCCTATTTCCTTTGTATTTACATAAAAAAATTTCAACAGCAAAGGAGTTTTTGAATCAACAACGCCTGTCTTTGAATTAACTACGGAAAGTAGTTGAATCAAAAACTTTGCCGTTAAAACAAATACTTTTGCTGTTGAATCAAAGACGGAGACTCAACAGCGGAAAATTGTTGATTTAACTACGTGGTTTTTTTTTCAGAGTGCTTATTCATAAAGATTATCTTCATTTTTTATTGTAACAATTATTTTTTATTAAAATTATAGGATTATTAATGATTATCAAAAGCTTCCTATGATTCGTAATTATACTTATTTGCAATCATTCTCAATTAGTTTTGATTATTTATGTTAAATCAAGATTTTTAATGATTTTTTTTCACAATTTATATTCGACAGTTTTAAGTATGATTAATTATGATGTCACGATTACTACTGATTGTCAAAAGCTTCCTATGATTGCATATTCGTATATATACTTATTTGCAATTATTCACAATTAGTTATGATTATTTATTTTAAATCAAGAATTTTCATTATTTTTTTTTCACAATTTGATTAACAATCATGATATATTCTTAGCCGATTTAGGTCATCATTAAGTATTAATTTGTGTAGCATTTAAAATTTAAATAATCATTTAAATAACTGTTGTTTAAAAATTTATAACTACATTTATCGGCGTTTAATTTTAATGATTAATTTTTACTAGTTCCACTTACCCCAACAATTAAACATTCATTCGTTGTACACTGAAAAAATCAAATAATCACTCTATTAAAAATAATCACTCCCAAACAAAAATAATAAACACTCAAACACAATTAAAACCTTAACAGCTCTGTTTATATAAATCCACTAAGTTACCAAGCAGTTGCTTCATCAATCAGTTCATATTTGGCTAGTCCTTAGCTGTAGTGCGTCATTCAATCAGTTAGTTCATGCGACACTTGTTGCTACACACACTACATAAAATTTAATTGAATTCTATCGGTGTCTCATAACAAGTCCATATTTTTTTTCATGACCAACTCTTCCACGCTCCCTTTGTATATCGCTCGCTTCTAATCTGTATTTATCAACTTCCTGTTTTTTTAGCTTGGCAAGGTGCAGTTTGCTTTATTCCATCCAGTGGCGCACCCAGAAAAATATTTTTGGGGGGGGGGGGGGGGGGGGTTTTCAATATCCAACGGAAAATTAAAAAAATAATACTTAAAACTCGTCCAGACAATTTTTACTTAAATTTATCTGTGGGGAGTGGACCTACGTATGCACACATTAAACAAAGGCACCTTTTAAATCTCAATTCATTGCATTTTCTCTGTATTTAAACTAAAACTCACAAGTAAGGAAGCCTAAGTTCGAGTAGAATGGGACATTAGATACTCAGCTGTATGCTTTCATTGTTTATTTGCCTTTGTTCGATTATTGTGTATTTTATATGAATCGAGTACCGCATAAAGTGGGCGCAGCCACGCCCATTTTAAAAATTTTTATCAATCATCCAACTAAGCATATAAATATTATTTTTAGTGCAAATTTGCAACCCTTTATGACTTCTAATTACAAAGATGTCACGTTACAAATTCCCAAAGGGTTTTCCAGAAATATCTTTGTTAAAAAGTAGGCGTGGTCATAAAGTGTACAAACTGATTTTCGTCAAAACATCAATTATTTGTAGAGTTATGGGTTCCGAAATCTCGTAGATTCCTTTGTTTGAAAAGCGGGCGGGGCCACGCCCATTTTCCAACATTTTTCTATTTTTTGTTTTATGTCTATAGTTGGACTCGTGACACAAAATTTCAATGACATATCTTTATATTTGACAAAGATACCGCTTAAAATGTTTTTATTAGGCCTCTTAATAGTTCCCATATATAAATTTGGGCGAGGTCGTCAACCGATTTTGTCAATTTTTCGCCCAAACATTTTCCTAAGTAAGTAAATACACGTCCCAAATTTCATCGATATATCTGCTACGGTTTCTGAGTTATGGCTTATAAACCTTTCAATGTTTACAAAAACCCGTCCATTTTTTGTAGCGTCCGCAACGCAGTTTAAGGGCTAAAACAGAGGCATTAAACTAAATTTCTGTCGCTAACATACTTTAGTCATTAGCTGTGGCTTAAATCTTTCCTTTTATCATAAAACGATACAATATTTCGCGATATTTCTGCCTCGAAAGTTCAAAAAAACCGTGCAAGTATTCGGTCCGAAACGCCCAGGATTTGCCCATATCTATCTCGATTATTTCATTCTGTTACAATCCACCGTTATGTGATTAAAACTATAATACTCTGTGTACTAGTAGAACTGAGTATAACAAACTTCAGCTAATATCCACAGCATACTTTTAGGGAAATGTCTCCACACTGCTTGTTTATAAACATAATCAATAGTTGTTGACAAACATTGGCAATGTACATCCACGAATATTCATAGATTTTACAACATGTATTTACACAAATATTTGTGCATGTACCATCTTTTATAAAATTGTTTTTTTTTGTGGTGTCAAATTTTGGGGGGGGGGGTTTTAAGAATCCGGAACCCCGCCCCCCTTGCGTTCCCCCCTGATTCCATCATTTTATCGTATTATGTATGTACTTGCATTTGCCAAGTGCAATGTTATTTTTTAGCACTCAAATGGTAACAGATTTTGTCTCATAAAGAGATACTTGTTTATATTTTGATGTACATATATGTATAAATATTTACCTTCTAAAGGCACAAAAAAAAAATGATCCCGTAAAGCTGATTCCACATAGAACTTTGTGTTGCGCTACGTGACACTTTCTGCGTGACAGCTGAGATTAAAATACATGTATCTATATGAGGTTTCTCACATAACAAAAGTAACGCAACGCCGAAGTTACGTAAAGCACAAAGTTGCCCAAATCTCAACTTTTGGGGGCGTTGAAATTTTTTTCAGTTTCACTTTAATTCAAATGTAAATAAACAAATTTAAATTTCACACAATTGAAAAATAATTTAATAGATTTTTTTTTTCTTATTTACTTTTTTGTAAATAAAACGGGGAATGAAAGATTTTTCAGAAAACAAATATTTTTTGAGTGATGTTGCAGCGTTCATTGTGGCATAGTTTCTCAGTTTTCCGTTCTTTGACATAGAAAACGGCGTAACGCAAAGCGAAAAAAGTTTTATGTGGAATCAGCTTAAATGTATCTCATGCTTCACTTGTCTGTCTAAATAATATTCGACTTAATTTCAATAACGATTGAGTCAACTAACTTTTCGCAGTTGCCGGAAATTTATACAAACGATTGATAATTTAAAATATTTCACTAAAGTCCAAGAAGTTATATTAAACTAAGATATTCAACGTCTTCTTTGCGGTTAAATCTCTATTAACTGGAATTATGTAAATAAAGCTTTAACCTCAACAATTTGAACTTTCTTGTAGAAACTCTGGTGTTTTTCTTTCTTTCTTTCTTGGTAAGAGCTAGAAAGGCTAAATTTCCTAGTAAAAGTAATTTTAAGGTTAAGATTTATTTTTTAATAACTTTGCCTTTGTAGCTCCACATACGAATATGTAGGTGCACACGTGGGTTTTGAAGCAAATAAATAAGATAGTTAAGCTTAAAGCTTGCGCGTGTATTCAGCAGGAATATTCATATGCCTACATGCGTCCTTAAACGTATGTATAAACTTGTCAAAAATTGTATTTATTGCATCGCTGATGTATTAAATTATTTATTCATAATCAGTCTACCCCATCCAAAAATTCAATTAAACCCATTGATGCGGGCATTCAACATTCATGTGTTCGTCGAATCCTTGGACGTACATACTCGTACATATTTTCGCGTGGCACTTCAAGTTTGAGTGATTGCAAAGAGAAACGCCACAGGTGGTAAAGTCATAACGTCAGTATAATGGAACATAAACATGTCTGTATATACGCACATATCTACACACAAATACATACATACCTATCAGTGACGTTCAACATACAAAAAAAAAAAAACATGTACTAGCGCTTCCCTTTGGAAAAAAATTTTTTTTTGGTCTGTTATGTTTGTATGTAGACATTTCGTTTTGTGTCCAATCGCTATAGCAACCTATTACTGTTCCAGCTACTTCAATTCCTCCACTATTCCCTTACATTTTCATCATTCTTCCTCTCACTGTGTTCCCAATCATCCTTCTGCTCCGTTGCCTCTTTGTAAATCATAGTTAACCCATACACACACACTTACATTGGTTTTTCTAATTTTCTTTTTTTTTGCTGCCCCGCCGAGCTTTGGCTCGGCTTGCGAATGTAATTTTGGTGTAATAATATCACCAACAACACTTCATTTTATCATTGATTCAATCGCACATTTCTTCAATGACCGTTCATTGATATACATACGTACATAATTGTAAACAAAAGCGTCATTTCATGCCGCATAGAGAGCCACGCATTATTTACAAGTATTTTCGCGCACGAGTCAACATCTTTTGTGTGATTTGAAGAAAATGATTTTTTTTTCTACACTCAAATAAATTTTGGTATAAATTTTAAACTTTTTTGGTTGATATATAGGACACGACTGAAAAATTATTAAACTTTAAACTTTTAAAAGCTTAAAAGATTTTTAAACTTTTAAGGTTTAGATTTTATTCCAAATTAAAATTTATTTTAAGACTTTCAAAAGTTGAAAATTTAAACCTTTTTTGGTTTAAATTAAAAAAAAAATGTCTGCTCCCAAATCCTCTTCATGCTTTTCCCTATTGTATCTTCTTTAATATCCTTTTTTCTCTTTTTCTCCCATATTGTTTTCCCCCAACATCCCTTAATCCTTTTCCATATTGTGTCTTTTTCCTATTCTCTTCTTCTCCTTTTCTTTCTTCTTCATTTTATCTGTTTCCATAATTATTTTGTGTTTGTTTGTCTCTCCATTCATTCATTCAAATTGTATATTAACTATAAATGAGCTCTTTATATTGTTCATTTCCCGAAAAAGCAAGTTGGAATTTCAAATCAAAAATTAAAATTTTTTTATTGAAACCAAATTTTACAACCAATGAAAGTTTAAAATTAAAACCTTAAAAGTTTAAATGAGAAAAACTGTAAGATTTAAACCAAAAAAGTATGAAATTTATTCGAAAAAATACTTTGAAATATTTGAACTTTTGTAAGTTTGAATTTTAAACGAAAAAGGTATAAGAAACTTTTAAACTTTCGAAGGTTCAAAATTTAACCCAAAAAAAATTTAAATTTCTTTCAAACCAAATCAAAGTTTAAAAAATATTCCAATATTTATAACAGTGTACTACTTGAGCATTGATTCATGCTTAATTTTGTTTGTATAAACATTTTGTTAAATATGTACCTATATTCTTTTTCCATAATAGGTATATTTATGTAGTATTACCTTAAATTTACCTAACATTTTCCTTTGTGGGTTTATTAACCTTTCACTACTTACCTAAACCCAATTTTAGTTTTAGACACACTCCCGCACATAATTTTGCATCTAATTTGTGGCCAAATATACATATATACATTAGGGTGGGGCGATTTGGGTCGCTTCGCGTTTCGGATTCTTCCGAATCAGAGCTTCCACTTTATGACTTGCAGTTTTTTCTCAGACTTCATTTTTTTTGGAAATTTGCAAATTTTCTTGGGCTCATATTTCGTAAACTATTTGAAATTTTGACTTATTTTCAAAAGTATAGTTGTCTCGGGCTACAATTTCTCTGAATATATTTTTTCGTGAAATTACCATTTTCAGTTGTTCACAAGGCCAAAACTGCCTGAAGGAGCGTTCCAATGCCTTTGCCATGTACTACAATTTTTGTCTTAGTATTGGATCGAAAATCTCAATGGTTTGGCTGTTGCAGGCCAAAATATCAAAGAAAAAGTGACATATGTCTGAGAAAAATGCGGAAGCTCGATTTTCACCGTAGACTAATGGTCTAGTGGACTTTTTTGCTCAGTACAATCCCAAGAATCAGAAACGCGAAGCGCCCATAAAGGTGTTTTTCCTTCCATACAAATCGCCTCAGTCTAATATTCTGGAAAAAAAATTTATTTTTTTTTGGACGCCGCTAGATGTCGCTAACATTCATTTTTTTCATATCTTCGGTATTTATGGTCCGATCCCTAAGACTGATACACCAATCTCTTTGGATTTAGGGGAGGGTCTCTACTTTATAATTGTATTAACCCTGCGTGCGCCATTGGGGTCACTTTCACCCAGTACTTAGTTTATACTACCTTAATGTAACTTTTTTTTTGCCGGCATGTTAAACGTCGTCAAAAAACATTAATCTTTTGCAAAATAAGTATTTTGATCTATGCAGTAGAACCGGAAACAAAACACATTTAACATTCCGAGGAATATAAGTTTTTGCTTCCTGTGGTCTTTTAGGTTCATTTTACAAAGATTTTTTCTGAAGAGACTCCTACTGAAATGTTATGCCGAATACGGTGGACTTTTTTTTGGTCCATATAAGGTGAGACGGTCTAATGTACATATATGTATGTACTTGCAAACAGCGCTAAGGCCAACATATTCATATTTTTCCATCACTGCTTTTTTGTTGCAAACCGTATTTTCCGCGTTATTCATGCAATAAATTTGTTATTTTATGTTGATTTTGTAATAGTTTTTATTTATACATATATTGAGAAAATCTTTGCATTAAATTGCTTTTAAATCACTTAAATCACTTAAGCTGACTTAATGTTGAACAAATTAGAATTTGAAAAAAACAACATAACAGATTTTTACTTGGAAGTGGCATTTCAAGTTTTGTAAAACTAAGTATTACTGTGTGGAGGGGCGGCCCCGCAAGCGAATGGTCGGTCAGTGATGTGCTTAAAGTTTATTGAACTACATATTGTTCGGTTTGTCTAATCACTGACAAGGTCTTTAGTCCCAAACTTGCTGCAGTACAATAAGGGTTGAATTTCTGAAGAAGAACAAGAGAAGAGTAACACCCAAACTGGTATAGAGAAGGTGCTTGCATTTGTCAACTGAAAAACCAAGAACATAAGAAAATGTTGAAAATTATTATCTATTGTACTGCCAGAGCATGTTGCTATCTATGAATGTTTTATGACTGTCTGAAACTTGAAACATCCCGAAAAGTTAGATAGCACACCGGCATACGCTTTTCTTTTTCTGAAGCGTACATGCATACCAGTTAGGTTAGGTTAGGTTGAGGTGGCTGTCTCCGCAATTCATGAAAGCGGGGACACACTTAGGCCGAGGTGGCCCATTGTGATACCACACGGGAGCCCTAGCTTCCTTATCCCTGTTTACAAACCTTTCCGGAAAAATTATATTCAAAAGTATGATAAGATTAGATGCCCGTGAAGCTAAACCAGCGCGTTTGTTTCATGAAGCGCAGAAAATCTAGTGTCCTTGCATTTTCCATCTCCGCCAGGCACTCGAAAAAGTGTTTATGGAGGAAGCGGTACCTGGATAGCGACAGTGCGGGGCAGTGGCATAGATAGTGCTCAACACTTTCTATTTCCTCCACGTCCCTACAGCTGCGGCAGAAGTCGTTTTTATATAGGCCCATGCGAGAGGCGTGAGTGCCCATAAGACAATGGCCTGTTAGAAGTCCCACCAGCGGACCTATAGAGAGCCGATTCAGATGCAGCACCGATACAGACCTAGCCTCATCCAGTCTAGGCCAGATTTGCCTAGAAATCACACAAGTTGACTCCTTGGCCCATCTAGCGTTAGCCTGTTCAATGGAGCGAGATCTCAACCAATGCTTGCATGAGTTAAGCGGGGGGCCAACCCATGCCGCAGATGTGATATCCTGCAAGCTTGTGCCTTCCCTTGCCAACTCATCTGCAATGCAGTTGCCCCGAACGTTGCTATGGCCTGGAACCCAAATGACGTTCAGGTCGCACCTTTCGGCTAGTTTGTTCAAAGACTCCCTACATTTCATTGCAACTATAGATGTAGCATTGTTACTCTGTAAGGATTTTATGGCAGCTTGGCTGTCAGAGAAGATTTTGATAGAATTTATGTCTGGCAGATCTGTCAGGCGACGAGCTGCTTCCCATATGGCTATGAGCTCAGCCTGATAGACGCTGCAGTGATCAGGTAGGCGCAAACTTACTTTCAGATGAAGCTTTTCGCAGAAGAACCCACTTCCAACTCTATTTTTCAATTTAGAGCCGTCCGTGTAAATGTGCAGTGTATTAGGGTCGGGATCCCCTAAGTTCTTCCACTCGCTCCTCTCCGGGATTCTTGTGGAGAATTTGTTATCCCAACAAAAGGCTGGTATTGCATAGTCCAGCTTTAGAAAATTGGCAGGGACGTTACTAAGAATTTGAGCGTGCCCGAATCTGGTGTCCCTCCAGGGTTTGGTTGCATTGAGCCTTGCCGCGTTGCAGCTGGCAATGAGTTTCCCCTGTATATCTGTGGGGAGAAGAAATAGGATGGTTTCGAGAGCTTTAGTTGGGGTGGAGGGAAGGGCTCCGCTAAAGGGCATGGAAGCCATTCGCTGCACTCTAGTTAATTTGCTCTTATTGGTTTCGAGTTCCAGTGCTGGCCACCATATGGTGACTGCATAGAAGAGAATAGGTCGCACTACCGCTGTGTACAGCCAATGGACGATTTGGGGGTCCCCATCTCTTGCCTATCGCTGATTTACATGCGTAAAGTGCTAACATGACTTTTTGGGATCGTACTTCTACGTTCCGTTTCCAGTTTAGTTTTCTGTCTAGAATAACACCAAGGTATTTAACCTCGGTAGAGAGTTTAATCTCCTTCCCATTTATGGACGGAGGTTTGAATTCAGGTATCTTATGTTTGCGGGTAAACAGAACCATTTCCGTTTTCTCAGAGCTCACACTGAGCCCGCATTTCAGAGACCAGGTTTTTACAATGTTGAGTGCATTTTGCAAAAGGTCGCTCAGCACCGGTATATGCTTTCCAGTCGCTGTCAGGGCGACGTCATCGGCGTACGCAATGACCTGGCAGCCCGTGTGCTGAAGTTTAGAGAGCAGGGTGTTCACCGTTAGGTTCCAAAGCAGAGGAGACAAAACTCCACCCTGGGGTGTTCCCCTGTTGGCATACCTAGTTATCGATGAATTACCCATTTCAGAAATAATGGCTCTTCTACTAAGAAGAGGTTCGACAAACCTCACGAGAGCCTCTTCTACCTCCAAGTCCCGTAGGGCGGTGGTAACGGCTCCCGGTAGAACATTGTTGAAAGCTCCTTCTATGTCGAGAAAGATGCCCAGTGTGAATTCCTTAAAGGCTAGCCCCTTTTCTATCTTGGAAGTGATAGCGTGTAGAGCAGTCTCTACGGCCTTGCCTTTGGAATAAGCGTGTTGAAAAGGAGATAGAGTATTCGCACGGAGCCTGATATAGACATCCAGCAATCTCTCAAGAACTTTGAGTAGAAAAGAGGTCAGGCTTATCGGCCTGAAATCCTTTGAGCTGCTGTAGGAGGCTCTGCCCCCTTTAGGAATAAAGATCACCTTCGCCTTGGTCCATTCCAGAGGAATGTATGACAGGTTGAGGCAGGCTTTATAGATAGGAACAAGTAGAGGGGTTAGAGTATCACTTGCTGCCTGTAATTCAGCAGGAAAGATTCCATCTATTCCCAGAGATTTGAAGGGTTTGAAGGATTTAATTGCCCATTTTACCCTTGTGTTAGTAATTATGTGCTCCAAGTCATTAGATGTCCTGGGGTTAGAGTAGGTTCTATAAGGTTCCGAGGTGCACCCTGGGAAGTGTGTGGTGACCAGGGTGTTCAGAATATCAGTACTAGATGTGGCCCAGTCCCCATTTTGCATTCGGATACAGCTTGGGGGAACTGGGTTAGTAGAGAGGACCTTTCGTAGACGATTGGCCTCAGAGATTTCTTCTATGTCGCTAGCGAAGTTTTTCCATGAGTCTCTTTATGCATACCAGTTGCTCCCTACTAGTTTATTCTGCGGAACTTATTTCTCAAAGAAGCAAGGCAAGAGATGATCTAAAAGTTTAGTTCAGCTCAATAGAAATTATCTATACCAAGCTGTAGGTATAAGTTAGGTAAGGTAGAGGTGGCTGCCTACGATATTCAAGAAAGCGAGAACACACTTAGGCCGAATTTACCCTTTGTGATACCAAAGGGGTGCCCTGGTTTCCTGGATCCCTGAAAAACCTTTGCGGAAAAATTGATACAACAAATAGATTGAAATTAGATGCCTGTGCAGCTAAACGAGCGCGTTTGTTTAACGAAACGCAGAAAATCTAGTAACTTTGCATTTTCCTGTCTGTCTGAGAAGATCGTAACATAATTACGGTTTCGGACAGATCTGCCAGGCGACGAGCTGCTTCCCATATTGCGAACTATTAGCTTAGCCTGATAGACACTGTAATGATCGGATTGACACAAACTTGCTTTAAGAGGAAGTTTTTCACAAAAAAAACCCACTTCCATCTTTGTTGTTCAGTTCATCTATATATATGAAAAGTAAGAGGGGTAAAAGAGGGGTTTAACCCCGCAGGGGAGGAGGGTTATGGAACCCATATGTATATCCAATTAAAGGGAATCAAAATGCCTATCGAATGGTATAAAAATATTCGAAATCGGTTCAGTAGTTTTTAAGTAATTGCAATTTAAAAAATGCACAATATAAACTTTAACTTTTGTTGTTGTTGTTTCCAAAAAAAAAATTCACTTTAATATTCAGCTTAGCCATCTTTATCAATCCTCATACTTCGTTTTTTGATTTTATAATTTTAGAAATTTCACATTTGTACCAGATCGTGCCTGTTGCTTTCAACTTTGTGGGGCTGAGTGCACCTCATGCGAGTAAGTCTATAAAATTTTACAGGCTTATTACTGGGCTAGAAAGGTGCCATTCTGGCTTTGGAATAAATTGAATTTCAAAAAAAAAAATTTCACTCCACCTTAATATACATATAGAGGAGTCTAGAACGTTGAAAAACGAGACGTTCTAAGACACATGTGTGCTGTTGGACTTAATAGAATCATTTGCCAACCAAAACTCAGCTTCTTAAGATATTTAAAACACATTTCGTCACTCCGGAAGAAGAAAGACGCATGTCAGTAATTTGTCGACGAAAAAAAGCGCATTAAAAATATGTAGGGAAGACGCTTTACAAAACATGTCGACGAAGATAGACGCATTAAAAAATATTTCGACGAACAGAGACGCATTATAAAATATTTCGCAGACGCATTAGCATTATTAACTGTGAAGAAAGACGCATTAGCATTAATATTAATATAAAAATAAAAAATCGAATACGTCTTTCTTTCCTAAAAAATACTTAAATGCGTCTTTCTTTATAGTAAAAAAAATAAAGCGTCTTTCTTCGTTATCAAAAAAAAAAAAAAAATAAAGAGTCTTTCTTTCGAAAAATATTTTTAATGCGTCTTTCTTTGAAAGAAAAAAAGTTTGCGTATTTCTTCCTCAACAAAACAGTTTGCGTCTTTTTTCTTCTATAGCGACGATTTTTTTTATTTTCGAAAAGGTAAATGTAAAATTAATATGGGAAGTTTTTTATTTGTGCTATATACTACAACTAAGTATTCTAACTCAACTTTTAACTAAAACGAAAAATTGGGTATCTCATATGCATTCTGTTCTACTCAATCTTAAATGTTAGTACGAGTACTTCACTACATTTTCCCTTAATTTTACCCTTGATTGCTCAATTAATTGCCACAAGGCTTGATCACTGCGCAGCACAGCTCATTTGCCTTTTTTTTAAATTCCTCAAGGTTCACTAAAGACCCAACATCTATCGTTTTGTTGAATTAATTTTCCCTTTAATGTTCATATTTTTTCAATGCCAATTTTTACCTTTACACAAAAAAATCGAAAATCATAGCGTGAAGAAAATTATAATATTTTCACTGTTATTTTTCACGAGCCTCAAAGGTTTGTTTGCCTATTTCTAAATTCGAAGGTAACGTTTACTAAAATATAAACACTTGCGAAAGCGATGCAAAAAAAAAAACCATAAAAGAGCAAAACACATTCCTTTGGCTAAAAGACAAGGAAGACGCACCTATATAAGTCTATATGTAAATTATAAACGCATAGAAAATGTTAATATATAAAATTTTTACATAAAATAGCTACCATGCAAGTCTGTTAAATACATATATATGTATAACGTACATGTATGTACTTATGTGTGTATTTATATATATATATATATAGATACATTCTTTGCCAAGAGGCAAACAGTTTGCTTAAATTCACTCTCCATCGTGTCTTCCTATTCCCCGGTGGTTGCTGAGCTCTCCAAATTATGTACACGTAAGCTGTATTCGTTTGGGCGAAACTTTGAGAGTTACAAAAAAACACAAAAAAAAAACAAGTAAGAGCGCGGCTGTCTTCGGCCGTACCGAAGACTTCATACCTTTCATGAACGGGTCTGATTTAGTTAGCTTACCCATATTTTGACCTTGAAAGTTCATAATAACATCGTTTAGGTCCATATGGGTACGAACACAGCAAAGTTTCAAGTCCTTATCCGTTTAAATGGAGAAGTTACACCCAAAAATATCCATATCTGAACAATCGGTTGTATGAAAGCTATATATTATAATGCTCCGATCTTGACAAATTTCAGCGTCATTATTTACGTCCTTATGAGTAAAAATACTTCAAAGTTGCATGTCCTTATCAGTTTAAATGGAGAAGTTATACCCAAAAATGTCCATATCTGAACAATCGGTTGTATGAGAGCTATATGTAATAGTGGTCCGATTTTGACAAATTTAGGAGGCATTATTTAGATCTATATGGGTACAAATACCTCAAAGTTTCATGCCCTTAGCTCTTTAAATGGAGAAGTTATACCCAAAAATGTCCATATCTGAACAATCGGTTGTATGGCAGCTATATGTTATAGTGGTCCGATCTTGACAAATTTCGGAGACATTACTTAGGTCTATATGGGTACAAATACTTCAAAGTTTCATGCCCTTAGCTGTTTAAATGGAGAAGTTATACCCAAAAATGTCCATATCTGAACAATCGGTTGTATGGGAGCTATATGTTATACTGGTCCGATTCGGCCGATTCCGACAAATGATCAGCTTCTCCCAAAAATACACTCACATTTCGAATTTCATGCAGATATCTCGAAAACTGAGGGACTAGTTTGCGATCAAACAGACAGACAGACAGACGGACATGGCTTAATCGACTCAGCTCATGATCCTGATCATATACACACTTTTCTTCCAATTCCCTTACGTTAACCGAATGGTGTTGGGGATTGAATCCTGGGTAGTGTCGATAGATGTCTTCCGACTTTCGACACTATCCAAGACTCAATTCCAACAATTTGAAACCACTTTAATTATACAAAATAGAAAAAAATGGCATAATCAGTTACGACCAGTTTAATGAGCAGCTGGCATACTCTCTAAATGTCTCTTAAGGCCTCTGTGTATGAAAACTGTCAGCTAACAGTGCAGAATCTAGTATAAGCGAGCAGAGAAATGCCCAAAGAAACACGCCTATGCATACACAGTTATCAGACTTGAGCATCTTCAATTACAAAAATCAATTACAAATAAATGTAATTGTAATTGAAAGGGTGTCCCATTTCATTGGGATCTTTAAGTTTTTTGAAAATTTTGCAGTACTACATACAAGTAATTTAACCCCTCCTCTTTATTGAAATTTAATTGCAAAATGTAGTTGAGTATGCCCATTTCTGATATGTATCTTTATATTGCTACCTTTCCGTGCACTTATGTATCTTAATATGAAGCTACACTTATAAATAATACTCAGAAAAACACACATACACCCATATACATGCATTAATGCAATTTCATGTGCGCTCTCCATCGTTTATTTAAATATAACAAAGCGTCCTGTGTGGTTTATCGTCGTCTTTTTTTTCGCCAAAATCCCGTTGGCATCGCTAAAAATTGTTAAAATTTATTCTGTTTGTTAACGTTTGTGCTTCCATATCGCACGGCTAAATTTTCGCTACTTCATTTTCATAAAATTCAGTTTCGGTTTAAGCATTAGCAGCTGTGTTTTTTTTTTTGCTTAAATTCTTATATACCCGGATGGCAAATAGTTAAATACAGTGATGGTGTTTCGGTTCGCGGTAATGTCGAGCAGGTTTTATCTTATTGCAAGCGGTTTTATCGTAGAGTCGACGACTTCGGCGACTTCAGTGAACGAGAGTACATGACAGATCCCGGCAAAATTATGAGAGAGATCATGTGGGAGTGCGCAGAGCGATTTACCCTACATTGGTTAAAATGCCGGGGTCTGGTCTACCATGACAAAAAAAAAATTGTATGGGACAAAATCCAAGGCCAAATTCGCATTAAAGTACCTAATTGCTACAGGGAATCTTATTCCGGCTTGCTAATTCCAGCGCCTTCCTTATAAGGCGATTAATTTCTGTCTTTGCTTTGACAAGGACGTAAACCAGCTAAGTAATTTTCCTTCAAATATTTGGCTTGGTCGTCATTAAAAGACTGAAGTCTGAACCGAGTCTTTATTGTAGTTGTTATGGCATACTTTTTTCTAGAAGTAGTTCCAATCCAAATGCATAATCCACACTATAGGAGTGGGTATGTTTTAAAAAAATTATATGTATAGGAAGTTACTTATTCCTACAGTGGGACCACATGCAATATCAAATGGTGGCCTTCTCGCCACCGTCAAACGGGTATTCGGAACACTTAAATTTAAGGTATTTGTAAGTCATAAGCTACTTGAACCTCATGCAAAATGATCACCTTGTCTATCGTCCGATTCTAAAGCTAAAGTCTTCTTTTCATATAAAATTTTACACATATCGACGCTTCCAAATAATACTGTACTAAGTCGACTTCCCGTTTTTGGCGTTTCAAGTAGAGTTCTTAATTTAGATTCTGTCTAATTTTGGTATCAATCGGACAATCCAATCAAAAGTTATAAGCAAAAGTGTACATATAATACAACTCGAGGTTTTTACAGAATAAAAACTTTGAGAGCTTGTCATGAAAAACCACGTAGAAAATTTTTATTTTTTCTTACGGTTTTGTATAAAGCGTACCCTAACTTTGATATTGTCGAGTTTTGGTGTTGGTCGTTCAATCCAAACAGAAGTTATGATAGCATACCACCGAAGTTTCATATCGAGTTTAAACTTTGAGAGCTTCCCCTGCAAAACACAGCTTTCAGACTTAGTACAGTTTTGTTTGGAAGCGTCGATATGGGCAACACAAAACTCTAGTAAAACCGCAGGCTCAAAGTAAAAACCGCAACTGGGTATTTTTTGCAAGCGCTAGTACTGCTGTTGTTTCAAGAATTATTATGTATTTCCGTAAAACCACATTGCACCTTTGTTGTTTATATATTTTTGTTGTTTATTTTGGCTTGGCTTTAGCACATTGTCGACTTTGTCGTCTTTGTCTCTGCAAACACTTTTGTTCTAAATTCGCAACTATTTAGCCACTCAGCAACACTAGCTAAATACTTAAAATTCTACATAAATAGTTCACCCACAAGCGATTTGACAATTTTGTCGGCGAGCTGTGTTAAGCACGTGTGTTTGTAGTGTGAATAACTAAAAAATATACAAAGGAGCGATTATGAAAATGTGCAGTTGCAGGAGTGCGCAGTTGAAAATGCCAAAAAGGAACTTGAGCTTCCAGTGTAAAGAATAAAGAGTATAAAATATAAAGAATAAAGAGTATTTATAAAGAGTTAAAAATTTGATCATGGGGCAAAAATAATGTGCAATATAGTTCTAAGTTGTGGAAAAGGCGTTTGAAAATATCTTAAAAGGCCAAAATGCAGTACACGTACATCTGCATGTGAATTCATCTCTTGAGCCGCCTAGAAAGTACCTAATTCAAAGAATTTTTAAGAGATAGAATGAAAATTAAGAAAAATTTAGCCAACAAATTCACTCAATCTTCAGAAAGTTATACTCTAAAATGGGCGGCAAAAATCCTCAGCTGAAACCTACACGAGGTTGCTGCCTGGGCAATGGGCCTCCGTCTCTCCACCCCGATACCTGTTGCTAATGTTTTCGCCAGGGCAGACTGCGAGGTGGGACCGAGTAGGGCTAGCAAAGGCTGTGGTCCGATCGAGTAGGTCCCCTCAAGGCGCGAGCCAGGGGAGGAGGTGCGACACGGCCTCAGATATGGTTCGAGGTGGCTGACGGAAAGCCTAAAACGCATTTATCTTGTGGTGATGGAGGATAAACAGGATAAATAATCACTACACGGAGTGCGATAGGTCTTTCTTCATATTTCAGCAAGTCTTTAGCAAAGTCTCTGCTGAGGTGCTGTATGGAGGGGCGGCTCGAATGGATCGTTTCAGCGCCGGATCGAGGACTTTTTTAGTCGGATGGTGACTGGTGTGGGGGGGGGGGGGGCTTTAGACAATGTTAAGGAGGGCACATAGCGACGACACCCCACAAGGGGAAATACTCTCACCGCTGTTGTGGAATCTAGTATTCAACAAAATACTCTTCAGAAGTACACAAAAATCTCTTCAGAAAATACACAAAATACTAAAACTTGCAAAGTCTTGCAATCCAAGTTTAATATAACGTCTCCAAAACGCTGTTGTCAACAATAAGTACCGTATGTGGTCTATGTGAGAGCTCACTGGATCTCGGCCAACGTAACGTAACATAGCCTATTATTTTATGTAGATGAACATCAGAATTCTAGGCTATTTCCAAAAGGAAAAAAAAGCTTCTAAATCAGCTTAAAACACCACCGATTTGATACACGTTGGTTGCCCAATTAACAAACACATCCATCCACCAGAAATTGTAAACAAAAACAACAAAATTATCTGCGTCTCAGTAGCAAAACCCCACTGTTTGAAAATAGTTATTTATATGACATCCATAAGGCGTAATGCTCAACGCTTGACATAGCCCAACAACAAAAAATGTTTATCAATCTGAAATTGCGCTGATTAATGTGGCAGTAGAAGGAGCATACACTAACATATGTACATAAATATGTAAACATTTACATACATTGAGATACATAAAATGTATGTTTATTAGCACACTGACATACACGCGCAACAATCAACAAATTTAATTGAATAATTTCCTGCAATAACTACAGCAAGCAAAGTGCGCAAAACAGTTGTTAGTTTAACATTTTTCTTGTGGGAGTTGTTGAGTTTGTTGACATGGCGTATACGTAACATTCATTCATACGTATTATTTTTATACTCAGCTGTACTAGTACACAGAGTATTACACTCAGGGAAAAACAGCATTTTAAAATCAAAAATAAAATTTTTGTTTTCATAATGCACGTTTTAAACCAAACCATTTTTATTTTAACAATGAAAATTTTTAAACTAAAAAAGAAATTTTTGAATTAAGAATGAAATTTTTGAAGTAAAAATTGCATTTTGGACAGGGTTTGAAAAACTGCCAGCAAAACAGCAACAGTCTCAAAAAATAAGCTGCTCCTGTTCTGCGAAAGTTGTCATTATTTTTTTAGAAATTTTGAATTTTGATTTCCTTTGAAAATATCTACATTCGAAGCAGAGAGCATTCGAATAATTTTTTTTTGTTTCTCTGTGCTGTTGCTTTGCTGTGTAATTTCAAACAGTTCAGTTAACAGCAAAACACAAATAAACAAAAATTTCAATTTTCAGTACGGCTTTTTGAAATTTTTTTTTTTTTTACCTTACAATTTCGATTGTGTTCACATAAAAAAAAAACAACAAAATTCCTGTAAAAAAAAATTATGTTTGCATTTGTTGTTGTTTTACTGTGCTGTAAAAATTTCTACAGTACAGCAACAGTCGACAGTAATTTTTGGAAATTGAAGGCTGCATAGTTACAGTACAGTAGAATTTTTTTATTATACTCAGCTGTACTAGTACACAGAGTATTATAGTTTTAATCACATAACGGTGGATTGTAACAGAATGAAATAATCGAGATAGATATAGACTTATATATATCAAAATGATCAGGGTGAAAAGAGAAATCGATTGAGCCATGTCCGTCCGTCCGTCCGTCCGTCCGTCCGTCCGTCCGTCCGTCCGTCTGTCCGTCCGTCCGTCCGTCCGTCCGTCTGTAAACACTCTAACTCGCGCAAAAATTGAGATATTTTGATGAAATTTGGAACGCAAGTTGGTATCGAGACTGGGACGGTTGGTATTGAAAATGGGCGAAATCGGACCATGACCACGCCCACTTTTCCTATATAGAAAAAATCGGAAATTTGGTATCTCAGCCACTAATATAGCTAGAGTTTTAAAATTTTACCCACGTATTGAGCTCGGGCCCTTATGAAGAAATTTGATGAAGTTTTGGAAAATGGGCGGTGCCACGCCCACTTATTAAGGGTCAAACATTGAAAGTTTTATATGTCATAACTCAGAAACCGTTGAAGATATATCGATGAAATTTGGTACGCGTAATTTGCTTACATAGACAAATGTTTTGACGAAAAATTATCAAAATCGGTTTACGGCCACGCCCACTTTTATATATGTGTATTATAAAGTGACCTAATAAAACCATTTTAAGCGATATCTCTGTCAAATATAAAGATCTATCATTGAAATTTTGTCGCATGAGTCCAACTATGGACATAAAACAAAAAACACAAAAATTTTGGAATATGGGCGGTGCCACGCCCACTTATTAAGGGGCAGACATTGAAAGTTTTATGAGTCATAACTCAGAAACCGTTGAAGATATATCGATGAAATTCGGTACGCGTAATATAATTACTTAGTCAAATGTTTTGGCGAAAAATTATCAAAATCGGTTGACGGCCACGCCCACTTTTATATATAGGAAATATAAGGGGGCCTAATAAAAACATTTTAAGCGATATCTCTGTCAAATATAAAGATCAATCACTGAGATTTTGTGGCAGGAGTCCAACTATGGACATAAAACAAAAACTACAAAAATTTTGGAAAATGGGCGGTGCCACGCCCACTTATTAAGGAGCGAATATTGAAAGTTTAATAAGCCATAACTCAGAAACCGTTAAAGATATATCGATGAAATCTGGTACGCGTGATATATTTACTTAGCCAAATGTGTGGACGAAAAATTACCAAAATCGGTTGACGACCGCGCCCACTTTTATATATGTGTATTATAAAGTGACCTAATAAAACCATTTTAAGCGATATCTATGTGAAATATAAAGATAATTCATTGAAATTTTGTGACATGAGTTTTACAATAGACCGGAAACAAAAAATAAAAAAGTTTGGAAAATGGGCGTGGCACCGCCTCTTTTTAGACAAAGGGATATATGAGATTTCTTAGCCTTTAACTCGACAAATAATTGAGATATTATGACGAAACTTGGTTTATACACTTTTATAACATGTGTTAATAGACACGCAAAAATGTATTGAAATCGGTTTATGACCACGCCTACTTTTTAACAAAGATATTTCTGGAACACCCTTTTGGAATTTGTAACGTGAAGTCTTTGTAACTAAAAGTCATAGAGGGATGAAATTTTGCACTAACAATAATATTTGTATGCTTATTTGGATGATTGATATAAATTTTGAAAATGGGCGTGGCTGCGCCCTGTTTATGCAGCACTCGTTTCATATAAAATACACCCTATATCGAACAAACGCAAACAAACAATGAAAGCATACAGCTGAGTATCTAATGTTCGATTGCACTCGAACTTAGGCTTCCTTACTTGTTTTTTTTTACTTTTGTTGCGCTGTTCATTTTTTAATTTTGAAATGAAAATGAAATTCAAAGTAAATGAAAACAAAAGTTGAAAGTAATTTCAAACCCTGATTTTGGATTTAAAAGGAAACATACTTAAAAAATGAATGTTGATTCAAAAATTCGCTCTTTGTTCAAAATTTTTTTGTGAGAAATCCAACAAAAACAATAATGGGAATCGATTTTTTTTAAATTTTGTTTTTACAATGATTCAAATAATTCATGGATTCTTTTTTAGGAAAAGGGAAGTATAAATAGGTTATTACAATTCAATATAATGTGATGGCGTTGGATTGAATTTCAGGTTGATGTCATGGTTCGAATCCGGAGAAGAATATAAAATAAAGAAGAAAAAGGAGAATAAGGAGAATAAGAAATAAAGATAGCAAACAATTAAAGCGAAGTAGAAAAGAGGAGGAGAACAAGCGGAGGCTATATTTTTGTAGTTGGGACTCGGACTGAGAGAAGATGAAGAGAATGCCGTTGGATACAATTTCGAATATGGAAGAGAAAATGATATAGAGAACACTGCAGCGTTTTTTTTTCTCAGAGTGCTTAAAATAAAAATAAACATTTTTTTTTTAATGTCTTTTCAAATAAAAAATTAGACTCCCTGATGAAGACGAGAATACCGTCGAAACGCGTAGGAGAATGAAGGGAATGTAAATTTGCCTTTTATTTTTCATCGGCCGAAAAGCTCTTTTCAAAATTTAAACATTTTTAAATTTAAAATGTTTTTTCTTGATTTAAAAATTTTACAATGAACATTTTTAAAATAAAAATGTTGGTTTGTATTTATATGGCCGTTTTAATTCTAATAATTATTTTATGTGAATTTAAATGAGCTATTGGCCATTGTTTTTTTTTTTTTTTAAGAAGAAAAATTGAAAAAATTTTTTCACATAAAAATGTTGGTATTTACATCACTTTTAAATACGTTTTTGCCCATTCTAAGCACGTTTTCTTATGTTTTTATAATATTTTTTCCCTGAGTGTAGTTTTAATTACATAACGGTGGATTGTAACAGAATGAAATAATCGAGATAGATATAGACTTATGTATATCAAAATGATCAGGGCGAAAAGAGAAATCGATTGAACCTGTCCGTCCGTCCGTTCGTCCGTCTGTAAACACTAACTCGCGCAAAAATTTAGATATTTTGATGAAATTTGAAATGCAAGTTGATATCGAGACTGGGACGGTTGGTATTGAAAATGGGCGAAATCGGACCATGACCACACCCACTTTTCCTATATAGAAAAAATCGGAAATTTGGTATCTCAGCGATGGAGCTGGAGCTGCTGGAGCGATGAAATTTTACCCACGTGTTGAGCCCCTATGAAGAAATTTGATGAAATTTTGGAAAATGGGTAGTGCCACGCCCACTTATTAAGGGGCAAACATTGAAAGTTTTATGACTCATAACTCAGAAACCGTTGAAGATATATCGATGAAATTTGGTACGCGTGATATACTTACTTAGGTAAATGCTTGGACGAAAAATTGACAAAATCGGTTGACGACCACGCCCACTTTTATATATGTGTATTATAAAGTGGCCTAATAAAAATATTTTAAGCGATATCTCTGTCAAATATAAAGATATATCATAGAAATTTTATGGAAGGAGTCAAACTATGGACATAAAACATAAAACACAAAAATTTTGGAAAATGGTCGTGGCGCCGTCTCCTTTTAGAAGCAGGAATATACGAGATTTCTTAGCCTATAACTCGACAAATAAATGAGATATTATGACGATACTTGGTTTATACACTTTTATAACTTGTGTTAATAGACACGCAAAAATTTATTGAAATCTGTTCATGACCACGCCTACTTTTTAGCAAAGATATTTCTGTGACACGCGTTGGAAATTTGTAACGTGACATCCTTGTAACTGGAAGTCATAAAGGAATGAAATTTTGCACAAAGAATAATATTCATATGCTTAGTTGGATCAATGATTAAAATTTTGAAAATGGGCGTGGCTACGCCCACTTTATGCAGCACTCGCTTTATATGAAGTACACCGTGTTTCCATCAAACGCAGACAAACAATCAACGCATACAGCTGAGTATCTAATGTTCGATGCCACTCGAACTTAGACTTCCCTACTTGTTTTTTTTTTAATTTTTTGTAGGTGGTCTGAGTAAAATTTGAGGTCAGCTTGCCAATTTGTACTACATATTTACTGCATTGCAAACTAGCTACTTGGCATCTTTTGCTACACTTTTTTTAATCTTCCAGCATTGAATAAAATTATTTTATATACAGACGATTAATTTCATAACTTTGTGTATGCACAGAGAAAAATGCTTTAACTGAGATGAATGCTTCTTCGTTGCGCTTGAGTGTTTGTAAATTTGTAACTTATAAAGTAAAGTAAAAGTTGGCACGTGCTACAACATGCTGGCACTAAATAATTATGACTTTTATGTATGTACATGAATGTGACTTTTATGCCTTTGGGGATTTTATTTTATTTAGTTACTCGCATGTGTGTAGAATACATTGACCTGCAGTTGTTTTATTTGAAAAAGTGTTGATTTAGATGCGATTCAAATGAATTAGAGTGTATAATAAAGAGCTGTCACATAATAAGAAAAGTGAGTTTCGAGCCCTAACCGCCAAAAAAGTGTCGATTTTAGCTTTTTTATAGAAATCAATAATTTATTATCAAACGTATCAACTCCCAAAATTTCAAAGCTATGAAATGTGCTGTTTGGAAGTTAGAGACTAAATAAATTTAAAGGCTACATACAAACTATATGCAAAGAAAATTAAAAAATACCTTCTCCTGTAAAATTTACTTTTTGTTGGTTACACTTTTTTGGCGGTTAGGGCTCGGTTTGATGGTCATAATTGTTGTAACACAAAGAAGATATTGAAAATTATTTCAATAAATTAACCTACAGAGTTCGTAGTTCATCTAAACCAACCTCTAAATAAATTCTACTAAAACGATACCTTACATTGCAGGAAATCTTTCTCGACATTCCTTAACTTTGAGACAGAAATGTTCTTTTTTACACCATGATGAGCTATTGAAACATTTAAAGACATATTACGAGGCTTTAAAAAGCGCAAGATATCTTTGTTAAGGAACCAATGGAAAAGGAGTTAAGTTTTCTCTTCAAACATGTACGAAAAAAACATCTGCTTGACTTCAATGTCGCAGTTAAATTTTCTGCCGAAACTAAAGCATGGAAATTGATATTTTGTTGTTTGTTTTTTCAGACAAGGTGGGATTGCGATGTTTTATGGAACGAATTTCCATCATTCCCTGTCAATTTTGATTTGGTTATAAACCGGTTTCGGCGATGTGCCATCTGCAGTATCTTGTTTTGTTCTGAGTTAATTTCATTATTCTAAAGATCTTCTAAGTGGTTAAAGTAGATTGTCTTTCCCTCCAGGACGAACTGGGAGATGGTAATATAGCTCAGAGATTCGATATTTCAGTTTTCACGGACGGCTCAAAGATGGTATGCGGAGTCGGAGCGGGAGTAACGGACACCTCCATATCAATAAGTCTCCCGGACACGGCGAGCGGTTTTTTTATGTGAAACTTTCTCCATGCAGGAGGTCTGCGAGATTCTAATTTCAACCGAAAATGTCGGCGTCGGAAACCGGAGAGGAATTTTGTTGGATAGTCAGGTAGCTCTGAGATTTTAAACGGTTTCATCAGGCCCGGTCGGGCAGTGGAGCGAGTGTGTAATGGACTTAACAAGTCGACACAGCATCTCTTTGATCTGGGTGCCGGGGCACCGCTACATCAATGGAAACGAAATGGCTGATGAGCTGGCCAGGTAAGGCTCGGCTTTTGATATCGCAAAGGCGGGTGAGGTTCATATGCCCCGGGCTTCATCAAGGGCCGCAACTCTCAGCACTGGCTCGAGGAGGCTAAAGCCCGATGGAACCGGTTGCGGACCTGTAGTGTCTGAAGAAGTCTGTGACCATGCTAAATATGGACCGGATAACATTTGCCGCTTAACTGCGTTATTCAAGCGAAATTTGGCTATTGGTACACATGCAGCCTGATTGCGATTGGATTATAACACTCTGTGTTGCAACTGTAATCCTCCAGGAGCAGAGGAGACGGTGGAGCTATGCGAGTGTTCTTCGCACTAGGTATAATGCAATTCCTTGGAAAGCCTTTCTTCGATAACCTCTCGGAACTCTAGAATATTAGGCTTGATGAGCTGCTTAAATATTTAAACTCAACAGGATGGATATAGAGCGTATGCCAAGCTCTGGTTTCTGAATTGATTTTACTTTATTCATTGTCATATATGGGTGTCGCAAATTATTCCTCTTCATAGTTAGCTACATTGGCATCCACATCACCTTTAGAGGAGTTCTTTCAGACTATCCAATCAGTGTGTGTGCAGATATTCTACGGAATCGGGCCATTCCGTGTAGCATATAACGTAGTAAAGCTATAACGAGCTGGTGTTGTTTTCACTCGAGCAGCGAGCACGCGCTTGTACCGGCTCAGCAACGTCGGCTTGGGGTGGGTTAATAGAAACTGCTGGGTGGTTTGCTCGCACTACTAATAAAACAAACAAAAAAAAATTCGCGTGCTATGGTAGGTAAAAAGGGGGAATAAAGGAAGCGGGGACTACACATTAACGATTTGAGATAGGAAAGACTATAGACAAGGTAGAATGACTCCAACTGATTATGTCGATCAACTGTTTGATGTTGTTGTTGTTGCTAGGTGCCGGCGCAACAACTGAGATTGCCCACCCTACCATGATCACTTATTACCAATATCAAATTCTATAGTGATCCCTCAAAAGAAACAGAAAAAGGTCACACCTTAATGTCCCTATTCACATATCCTCGATGCATGGTTCCACCAAAATAATTACCTCAAAACATAATTTAAATACATGTTACAAAAACTTTATTTACACTGAAATTCATTTCAAACAATCTCAATGAACTTAAAGGAAACTAATGTTTTTGTTATCAAAGGTTCACAAAAGCTTAAGCCTAAAATATATTTCATAAAGAAAATGTATATACATATATGCATATGCTACGGGGTATATGAGTATATAAAAATATGCACGGCGGTGCGCGTACAAAAAAAACAAAATATATATGCCTGCATACATATATATACATAGGTATAGCTAATATTTATGTTGTAGTTGTTTTTGTTTTACGTTGGGAAAATTTTCTCATGTAAGTATACAGGCGCCTAGATATATGTATATGTATGTATGGTAATCTTATAATTTAAATATTAGGGAAAGGTAAAGATTTTTCACCAAAAAAAATCACCATACATACCTACATACATGTAAATGTGGGATTTTCATGCGCTTAGCATATATCATGACCTGCACGGCATGAAAGTTCTTTTGGTTCTGCGGTTGACGAAATGCAAAATGCAAAGGAAAGCTTGAAAACAAAATTGTGCTCTAAATAAAATCTCTACCAATATACATATTTATGCAAAGTAAGAGAGTTTATACATAATTAATAAATAAAGAGATCACTTACATACATCATGTGTCCCACGACGAAAGATCTTTCGGTGCGTGTGTACTTTTGATGAGCGATATTGCTGGAATTGATTAGTGAGTATGCATATTATGTACATTGGCAATTTCCATTTTCCTACACTTTGATTTTCGCCGCTCAAAACCTGTTTGTACTTACATATGTACAAATATGTTTAATTGTATAGATGAAGAAAAATCTCTCCCTTTAACTATAAATATTTAAGCAATAAACTAAATCTCTAAAAGTGCAGTGGGAACAGATGTTCCTACATTAGGTTACACTATGTTACAAAAATCCAGATTTTGTTTACTCTGAATTATGTTTCTACAAAAACTAATATGACTTTTCATTTCAAATTTTAAAATCCATTAATTCAAATCTTTCTTCTTATGCATTTAGCTTAGATTAGTTATGTTGAATAGAAATTCTTTTCTATGCATTTAATTTCACCTATGGATGTGCTTTCTATGTAACAAACAACTTCATTACGGCTATTTAAATGATATTAGGGTGGATCTAAATCTTCTCGAACCCAACAAAAAAAATGTCTTAGAACATGTTTTACGAATTAGACGGTTTCATACGTGATTCGAAGAGAGAAAAAAAAACAAATTCGGCGATATGGTTAATTGCGGTATGACGGCTAGTTGATTACAATTCATCTATAGTCCGTCTGCTGGAACATGCTGGAATGATTATGCGGTAATTCTGATGTCTCTCGGTGTGGCTCAGATGTACCATTAGATGTCTCGATGGGAATTTGGATGGTGGCACAGGTGCACATACATACTTGCATATATGATTGTGGAGTTTATGTGCCACTAAACGATTATGACGACTATATAGAACGTTTTGGATTAGCTAGCGTTAAATTAGTGGCGGAATCATCGGATGAATATATGTATAGTTCTTGTCGGAATTTATTTGGGGTTATTGCATCGGAAGTTAGCCAGGCTTTAGTTGGTTTCAATAGATTTTTGTAGTTGCAACTGGATGAAGATTATGGATGCAACTACATTCGTTGATCTATATCAGGAATTGGTGTGGTTTGGCGTAGTGGCATTTAGATGAACATTGATTATGCAACTACGTTGATTTAGATAAGGGCTTGGTAAGTGTTATTTGGTTTCATGAGGTTTCACTACGTTTTATTAGGTTTTAATTGTCGCAAATTGTGGGGCATTCATTATGCAAATACGTTGGTTTAGGTACGGGATTTATTAGGTTCTAATTAGGATTTATTTGGGTTTCACGAGGTGCCAAATCTGCACAAGAAATAAAAGAGAAAAAAAAATTATCACTAATTTAGGATGGATTTTCCACGTGGGTTTTACAAAAAGAAAACTTACCCATTTCGGAATTGGCACCTATGTGCGGAATATATTCTATAATAGGATGTCTTAAAATTCCACGTGTGTGGGCCAGAATCGATGGGTTTAATAAAAATTAAAGTTATCACACCAAAATTTTATTGAAATTTATTTCACCGATCAAAACTTACTTTATTTTAGAAACAACGGAAAACAATTTAATATTTATTAAATATTAAACTTTTTGCAATATTTATCAAAATTACAAATGATAACTTTTACTTAATTTACCACTTGTTAAAGAAAACTATTTTTGTTCACACAACTTATCTGCTCAAGATCCAGGATGTAAAAGGTTGAGGTTGATTTTTGCTAAAAGCGGAAAACCTCATATGGAGAAAACTGTTCCCAGATAGATTTGACAGACAAAGTGTAGAGAGCGATAAAATTTTCGAACAAAGAAAAATCGTGAATGACATAATGCCATTGGGTATATTAGGAAATGACTAATAGATGGCGGTAAGCAACTATGGTGTGCAAATTTCCTAGTAAGCATTGGTTTTACTATGGACAGACGACAAGCGACACTACAAGTCCCCTCCACCAAGATCACACTTGCGGGGAATAACCAGCAAAGAGTGATCCACGCTTGGAGCAAAAAAAAATAACTATTGCTTTATGTCTTTTACGTGAAATTTTCCTACTGGGCGACCTTGCAAATCTTCAAGTTCATAATAGCAATTTCCAAGTTTGCGTGCTACTCTGGCTTTCAGGAAAGTAGGTGCTAACTTGTGAGAAAATCCTTTGGTAAAATTACTTTGCTGAAAGTTTCTACGGTACACTTCTTGGCCTACAGCGAAGGAAACGTTTCGACTCCTCAAGTTGTAAGATCTTTCATTGCGGCTATGTTGGTTCTTCATAACATCAGCCGCTTTGGTTCTTAATATGTTAAATGAATCATCCCTATCGAATTGAACTGAGCGATCTTCAAGCAAATTCAAATTTCTAAGTAATTTGTATGTAGATCCGTTTGTGATCATATGCTGACCAAATACAAGTCGATAAGGGGTTGCGTTAATGGCTGTGTGGAAACTCGAACGCAGCGAAGAGCAAATGCTACTGAGTTGAGCATCCCAATTGGACTGATCAGGGTGTATGTATGCTTTGATGGCCGATAGTACAGATTGATTAACTCTTTCTGAGGCATTGGCTTGTGGAGCATAAACGGCAGTATATGAGTGATGAACACCATATTTATCGAGCAACGCATTAAAAATGTGAGACTTAAATTGAACGCCATTGTCCGATACTATTACTTCTGGTACTCCGAAACAGTGGAAGAGATCTTCTTCCATGAAGCGTACAATGGATTCAGCTGTCATTTTCCGGACAGGCTTTAAAAATGGGAACTTAGAAAAATGATCCAAAACAACTAAAATTGCGATGTTCCCAGAACGAGACCTAGGATATGGTCCTAAAAAGTCAATATATAATCTTTGGAAAAATCTGCTAGTTTCCGCAAGATTCCCTAATGGGGGTCGTAACACTCGATTAGGGTGTTTCGTGCACTTACAAACAGAGCAATTATTAATGTAATCTCTCACATCGGAAACTAAATTAGGCCAGTAATAAAGACGACGTATTCTCTCCAATGTTTTGTTTATACCTCCATGCGAGGCAAGCGGATCATCATGCGCTAATTTTATAGCTATTGGAATTAACTCGCGTGGAAGCCACAACTTCCAAACTAAATCATCTGCTACTTTTTCGCCAGAGGCATGCTCCGAACGGCGATACACAAAATTGTCAATGACTTTAATATCTGGTAAATGAGAAGCGTTCTCCGTAACTTTGGCTTTCAACTTTTCATATTCCTCAGATTTAAAATGCTCAGAGTTCAGATCGATAAAATGTTCGGTAGTAAGGGCAGACAAATCATCTGTAAATGTACGAGATAAAGCGTCAGGTACAACATTCTGCGTACCTTTCCTATGTTGTATCTTGAAGGTATAGCCTTGTAATTTGAGAGCCCAACGAGCTAGGCGGGAACTAAGATCAGACTGGGACATAAGCCACTTTAAGGACGCGTGATCCGTAATTACGGTGAAATCGTGTCCTTCAACATAAGGTCGAAATTTCTTAATGCTCATTATTGCGGCTAAACATTCCTTCTCTGTAACCGAATAACTTCGCTGGCACTTGTTCAATTTACGAGACATAAAGGCGATGGGAATCTCATCGCCATCGCTATTAATTTGCATGAGTACTCCACCTATACCAGTGTGACTAGCATCACAATGTATGTAAAACGGCGAGTTAAAATCTGGGCTGTGCAAGACAGGAGCTTTTATCATCTGAGCTTTCAAAGCTTCAAATGATTTCTGGGCATCCTCTGTCCATTCGAACTTACGTTTCTTCTTTAGCGCGTCGGTAAGAGGGGTGGCGATGGAAGCATAATTCTTGATGAACTTATGGTACCATCCCGTCATTCCCAGAAAACGGCGCACCTGTTTTACAGAGCGCGGCACTGGATAATCAACAATTGCGGCAACCTTATCGGGATCAGTACTTATTGTGCCGTTACCTATAACATGGCCTAAATAGTGCACTTCTTTTAAGCAAAACTTGCTTTTTTGCACATTAATCGTCAGGCCAGCTGTTTCTATTTGCGATGAAACTTCCTTTAAGACACTAAGATGACGTTGAAAGGTATCAGAAACAATAAGTAAGTCATCCAGATAAATAAACACTTCATTGCGTAAATGGGGCGGAATTATTTTGTCCATTAATTTTGACATAGTCTGGGGCGCGTTACATAGGCCAAACGGCATCACCGTGAAGTGATAAAGAGGGCGGCCTGGCACTGTAAATGCGGTCTTGTCACGTGATTTAGGGTCCAAAGGTATTTGCCAAAAGGCGTCCTTTAAATCGAGACTGGTGATATACTCAGCTTTGGGTAACCTACTAAGTATACCATCTATGAAGGGCATAGGATATGCATCCTTGACTGTAACTTCGTTAAGCTTCCTACTATCTAAACAGAGTCGTACTTTTCCTGGTTTTCTAACTAACACTACTGGAGAAGACCAAGAACTAGACGACTCTTCGATTACTCCTAACGACAACATTCGATCTAATTCGTCATACATTAATTTTTCTATTGCTGGAGATACAGGATAGTGGCGCTGTTTAATTGGAGTGGCTCCATTTACGTCAATTGTGTGCATGAGCACAGTGGTGCGTCCTAAACCTTGTTTGGCAAAAGACGGGAATTTGTTAATAACGAAATTTAACTGATTTCGCTGCTCCGACGTCAACGGTCTCATCATCGGATCTTCCATATCTAGGCATCCTATGCAATTCTCCATTAAACTCTTTGGCAGCAAATCAAATCTACCCCAAAAGTCTATACCAAGATATAAGTCTTGTGATAAAGACGGCACAATATAAAATAATATCGGTTGCGTTTCTCCTTGATATGTTACTGGTGTCTTCAGCTTACCAATAATATTTTGCGAATGGCCATCGGCAGTGCGGACAGTAGATAACAATGGTTGATAAGCTGTTGATGATTCCACAATTTCGCGAGCAAAATCGCCACCGATACAACTAATAGAGGCTCCTGTATCCATTAAACCTACCATGGTACGTTCTAGTAGATTTACTTTGGCATAAGGACGAAAATCCTGTGATCTTCCGATCACGGCGGCTATAATTTTCTTGCGTTCTATCTTGCGAAATTTATTATACGCTAGTCTACGCAGTTGTGATCGAGACTTAGCGCTAGAAAAATCAGGGGTTGAATATTTAGCATCACAAACTTCTGAATCTGTCTTCATAAGCTTGTGAATCGGTATGGTAGTAAATTCAGGGATATTGGCACTAGGAGATAGTGATAAGCTCTCTAGTCCGTGTTCGTCGCTTTCGACGTGATTTGTTTGCGTGCACTTATCTTGGGTGCACGCCCTTGTAAGTTTTTTGGGCTGCATTTGCTACAGGTGGGCTTATAGGTGTTTGGCTGCCCACAACCATAGCAAAATACTCGACGTTCGGCTACGCAATCTTGGTAACGATGTCCGGTTCCTTTGCAATTCCAACATTCGAGTGACATTGCATCTATCTCATGGTCCTCCTCATCGCTATATTCGTAGAGGTCGGCTGAAGGTAACTGGATTTCATTTATCTTCTTACGACTAACCGAGTGAGGGGCAGGTATTTGGGATTTAAACAAATCTTTCAAAAATATTTCTCTTTTACGCACAAGCTGGCGTAAGTCGGCAAAGGTTTTTGATGGCTCATATAAAATTTCTCGCTGAATTTCTGGCAGTAAATTTGACCGCAAGATTTCAATAAGCGAAAGTTCAGGTAAAGGCCGGGAAAGTCTGTCATTCAGTACAATAATGGCCTCATAAAACTGGTCGAAGGATTCATGTGATTTCTGTTTACGTTGCAGCATCTCGTTTCGAATACTATGATCGGTCCGATCATCCTTGTAATGAGCTTTCAACGCTGTACGCAAACCATTCCATTCAACAACGGAAACACTTTTATGATATCTCCAAAACCATTCACTAGCGCTTCCCTCAAAGAGATTACTAGCGTTACGAGCAAGCAAATCAAAATTTCCGTCAAGTGTTTGTCTTGTCAGGGCTTCAATTCTATAAATAAAATCTTCAACTGACATAGAAGACCGACCTGAAAAACTAAGTTTCCAGTTCAATATGATCTGACTAATGCGATCTGGTCGCACATTTGTAAGGGTGCTACTAGAGCCTGATGGAATATGTGGTGAGTCAGAAGCACGAGAATGTAAACCTAACATTTGTTGAAATGTTTGATTCTCCACTTCGGGGAGTGTCGGCATCCCAACATTCGTAGATCTTTCCTCGTTTGAACCTTGAGAGGATATACGGAGGGAAATCCTATCCAATCCTGTTTCAAGAGTTCTGGACAACAACTCAGTTTGTCTCGTAGTAGCGGCAATTAATGCGTCTTCAATCGACTTTTGTAGTCCTCCAAGACTGAAGACTGGCGTATCAGATTGATTGGCTGATAATAAAGCGGTATTTCCAGGATTGGCATTCATACTATTTCCACTAGTAGAAGCCATAGCTAAATCTTGTTGTGCGGTACGTTTAGATTGTGACCTAGTTATTCTAGTTGGGGTTGGTGCTGGGCCAGATAAAGATTGGCTAGAAGTAGGGTTGTCCAATAAAGCTGTTGCTGAGGTATTCAAAGCTGTCTTGCAGACTGGGCAAAGCTTATTGGCTTGAGTTCCTACTTTCGTGTTAAAGCAACCTCTATGAAAGGTATGGTCACAATGTGTTCTTAGGAACTGAGACTTATGCTCGATAGCTAAGGTGCAGATGAAGCAATGAGCTTGCGATTCCTCACCACTGGATAAGTCTTCGCGGCTATGCCTTAATGGCATTATATCTCGACAAAATAAAAAAAATATAGCAAAAAAAATATAAAAAAAATTTAAATATACGAATCGATAATCGCAACAAAAAGGTATCTAAAGCTCAAAAGCAAAAAAAACAAAATTTTTGGAAACCATGCAAACGATCCTTGTGAACAGAGATGATCGACAACTCTTGTAGATTTACAGCTAGATATGTGTGAAAAGAAGTAAAAGTGGAGAATACTAAAGATATTCTGAGTCACTGAATCCATGAAAGCGGACAATTCACAGTTTTCCACCATGGAAATTGTTTCCAAGCAAACATGAACTCAACGTTTCAGTAGAAGAAAATGAAGCCAAACCCTTGCAAGAACAAACAAAAAGGTGTCACCTGACAAAAAAAACAAAAAAAAAGATATGTTTGTTCAAAGCAAAGGTAAGCTAGAAAGTTTAAGTCTGAAATGTTTTGCCATTCACCAAACTCATTCAATTCAGTGGCTAACTCGAAGTCAGATCCGGACGAGAACTGAATAACTGGCTTCACAACTTAGACATTCAACAGACATTTGCATGTACTATTGCAGAAAAATAAAAAAAAATCGATAATGCTGGAAGTTTAGGGTACTACTACCAGTAGGAATATGATGAAGCGGAAGGCCGTAGTTCTAGACCACGTAAAAACCTTACTCCAGGAATCAACTATGCCAACTGATGGTAATACAAGGAATCAAATGGCTTATGCTATAAACTGACTTCAGAATCTAGTCCTATGTTGAAGGTTTTAAACTAGCGTATCAATGAAATCAAACATAAACGCATGCAATGTTCAACTTATGCTTAGGTTTGGTATCTCAAGCCATGTCGAAGCTACGCGATTTCGACAAACCTACAAGCCGAACAATAGGACAAAGGTTGGACGGGAAATAAAACTGAGAGTGAAGGTTTAATTTACTCGAGATATTTTAAGGGTTACGCCTAACATGTTTGAATACAGAAGATAACTCTTTCTTTCAGACAGTCAGGCCCCACGTTGGGCGCCATTTTTTATTTATTTTATTTATAAAACTGTAGCATATAACGTAGTAAAGCTATAACGAGCTGGTGTTGTTTTCACTCGAGCAGCGAGCACGCGCTTGTACCGGCTCAGCAACGTCGGCTTGGGGTGGGTTAATAGAAACTGCTGGGTGGTTTGCTCGCACTACTAATAAAACAAACAAAAAAAAATTCGCGTGCTATGGTAGGTAAAAAGGGGGAATAAAGGAAGCGGGGACTACACATTAACGATTTGAGATAGGAAAGACTATAGACAAGGTAGAATGACTCCAACTGATTATGTCGATCAACTGTTTGATGTTGTTGTTGTTGCTAGGTGCCGGCGCAACAACTGAGATTGCCCACCCTACCATGATCACTTATTACCAATATCAAATTCTATAGTGATCCCTCAAAAGAAACAGAAAAAGGTCACACCTTAATGTCCCTATTCACATATCCTCGATGCATGGTTCCACCAAAATAATTACCTCAAAACATAATTTAAATACATGTTACAAAAACTTTATTTACACTGAAATTCATTTCAAACAATCTCAATGAACTTAAAGGAAACTAATGTTTTTGTTATCAAAGGTTCACAAAAGCTTAAGCCTAAAATATATTTCATAAAGAAAATGTATATACATATATGCATATGCTACGGGGTATATGAGTATATAAAAATATGCACGGCGGTGCGCGTACAAAAAAAACAAAATATATATGCCTGCATACATATATATACATAGGTATAGCTAATATTTATGTTGTAGTTGTTTTTGTTTTACGTTGGGAAAATTTTCTCATGTAAGTATACAGGCGCCTAGATATATGTATATGTATGTATGGTAATCTTATAATTTAAATATTAGGGAAAGGTAAAGATTTTTCACCAAAAAAAATCACCATACATACCTACATACATGTAAATGTGGGATTTTCATGCGCTTAGCATATATCATGACCTGCACGGCATGAAAGTTCTTTTGGTTCTGCGGTTGACGAAATGCAAAATGCAAAGGAAAGCTTGAAAACAAAATTGTGCTCTAAATAAAATCTCTACCAATATACATATTTATGCAAAGTAAGAGAGTTTATACATAATTAATAAATAAAGAGATCACTTACATACATCATGTGTCCCACGACGAAAGATCTTTCGGTGCGTGTGTACTTTTGATGAGCGATATTGCTGGAATTGATTAGTGAGTATGCATATTATGTACATTGGCAATTTCCATTTTCCTACACTTTGATTTTCGCCGCTCAAAACCTGTTTGTACTTACATATGTACAAATATGTTTAATTGTATAGATGAAGAAAAATCTCTCCCTTTAACTATAAATATTTAAGCAATAAACTAAATCTCTAAAAGTGCAGTGGGAACAGATGTTCCTACATTAGGTTACACTATGTTACAAAAATCCAGATTTTGTTTACTCTGAATTATGTTTCTACAAAAACTAATATGACTTTTCATTTCAAATTTTAAAATCCATTAATTCAAATCTTTCTTCTTATGCATTTAGCTTAGATTAGTTATGTTGAATAGAAATTCTTTTCTATGCATTTAATTTCACCTATGGATGTGCTTTCTATGTAACAAACAACTTCATTACGGCTATTTAAATGATATTAGGGTGGATCTAAATCTTCTCGAACCCAACAAAAAAAATGTCTTAGAACATGTTTTACGAATTAGACGGTTTCATACGTGATTCGAAGAGAGAAAAAAAAACAAATTCGGCGATATGGTTAATTGCGGTATGACGGCTAGTTGATTACAATTCATCTATAGTCCGTCTGCTGGAACATGCTGGAATGATTATGCGGTAATTCTGATGTCTCTCGGTGTGGCTCAGATGTACCATTAGATGTCTCGATGGGAATTTGGATGGTGGCACAGGTGCACATACATACTTGCATATATGATTGTGGAGTTTATGTGCCACTAAACGATTATGACGACTATATAGAACGTTTTGGATTAGCTAGCGTTAAATTAGTGGCGGAATCATCGGATGAATATATGTATAGTTCTTGTCGGAATTTATTTGGGGTTATTGCATCGGAAGTTAGCCAGGCTTTAGTTGGTTTCAATAGATTTTTGTAGTTGCAACTGGATGAAGATTATGGATGCAACTACATTCGTTGATCTATATCAGGAATTGGTGTGGTTTGGCGTAGTGGCATTTAGATGAACATTGATTATGCAACTACGTTGATTTAGATAAGGGCTTGGTAAGTGTTATTTGGTTTCATGAGGTTTCACTACGTTTTATTAGGTTTTAATTGTCGCAAATTGTGGGGCATTCATTATGCAAATACGTTGGTTTAGGTACGGGATTTATTAGGTTCTAATTAGGATTTATTTGGGTTTCACGAGGTGCCAAATCTGCACAAGAAATAAAAGAGAAAAAAAAATTATCACTAATTTAGGATGGATTTTCCACGTGGGTTTTACAAAAAGAAAACTTACCCATTTCGGAATTGGCACCTATGTGCGGAATATATTCTATAATAGGATGTCTTAAAATTCCACGTGTGTGGGCCAGAATCGATGGGTTTAATAAAAATTAAAGTTATCACACCAAAATTTTATTGAAATTTATTTCACCGATCAAAACTTACTTTATTTTAGAAACAACGGAAAACAATTTAATATTTATTAAATATTAAACTTTTTGCAATATTTATCAAAATTACAAATGATAACTTTTACTTAATTTACCACTTGTTAAAGAAAACTATTTTTGTTCACACAACTTATCTGCTCAAGATCCAGGATGTAAAAGGTTGAGGTTGATTTTTGCTAAAAGCGGAAAACCTCATATGGAGAAAACTGTTCCCAGATAGATTTGACAGACAAAGTGTAGAGAGCGATAAAATTTTCGAACAAAGAAAAATCGTGAATGACATAATGCCATTGGGTATATTAGGAAATGACTAATAGATGGCGGTAAGCAACTATGGTGTGCAAATTTCCTAGTAAGCATTGGTTTTACTATGGACAGACGACAAGCGACACTACATCCGGTATTAAGATTCATCTACATTTTGAGCGTTCAACACTGTTTTTAATTTTTATCGTTTTATAGCAACGTCAGTGAGTTCATTTCCATGACACCCACAATTTGACAACAAAAGCTATCATAGTTTAAAGCTGTCCCAATAGTCCAATAATCTCACTTTAACATTTTACTATGACTTGTTTGTAGTTATTTGTAATAATTTTGCAGTTTATGCCGTCCATCAGCTTTTGTCAGCTATGCATTTTCTGATTTAGCTGCATTAAACATAAATATTGTAGTTGCCATGCTTATCTAACTGTTGAGTGAATGCTCGTTGAATTTAATACCTACTTAATCGACAGCCAAGCGATAAAGTCAACAACGTTGTGTGCCGCCGTTTGTGACGTCGTTAATGTCAACACTAAGTAAAAGGCATGTTGCACATTTAGTACTTGTATATACGTGCGTCAGTTAGCATGACAAAACATATTAAAAGGCAATGTTTATAACAATTTAATGCAACATTTGATGCTACAATGCTTTTTAGTAGCGGATAAATAGCGAATAAATAGCTTAGTGAGTTGCAGTTAACAAGTGAGTGAATATGAATATGAATTCATTTCATTTCATTTCATGCGCTATATAGGATAGTCTCACAAAATCGCACATTAGATTTGTTAAAATTTTAAACTGAATTAATGTATCTTATTTTATTTTTTCTCTCTATCTTTCCAGCTTGTTTCACACACATCAGCAAATCACATCAATCACCCAAAAATTCGCGCAATGTTGTCAAATAAAGTATTGTGCTCTGCTTTGGCATTTGTCGTCGTTTGTTTGGCGTTATGTTTGACCACATCCGAGGCAGCGCCATATCCCAGGTAGTTGTAGATAGGCACGATTCATTATATACATACTTATTTATGCAATAATGTTTGTTTATATCAATGAATGAATGCATGGTTTTGTGCTAAACTAAAATAATTTAAGATTTTTATGCAATACTTTCAATTGCTTTATAAGAGAAAAATACGAATAGGTTTATTTTATTATTTTAGTATATATGTATGCCTTTTATGTTTTGAAATTTCTGAGGGCGCTAGAATAAGGTAGATATATGTATCTTGTAACTTGGGCTTCTTAGAAGACAAGCTGAAAATTTTAATTTTTTTTATCATAATAACGAATAATTTTGTTTGAGTTGAAAATGAAAGAATTCAGATTTTATGTTCTAGCCCTCATGAGCAAACTTAAATTTATTTTTGAAACAAGAACAGGCATCCAAACGTTCTAAATACGTTCAAACATACGGGTAAAATATGCACTGCTCCATTAAGATGTAGCATCAAATTTTCCATAAGTGTAAGTGCGTGTTGCCCGTATATTACCGGGTCTTTTACCCACCGGTGGCTACTAGGATTGATTCCGCTCAAGATGTCACTGAAACTGATAGAATTTGTATGCTCTCAAGAAAATAAAAATATGGTTTGTGCCTAAATATAATCTATAAACTTGCAGTGAAATTAGGCAGCCTTAAGTTAATTTAAAAACGTGTATGATCAGCTGCATATAATAGTGCTGGAAGCGATATCGATATAATATCGATTCATCGATGTTTTTGGACTTTTTCGATACATCGATATTTTTTTCCGATATTCGATATTTTAATCCATGATCATCACTGATAAACGCGAAAAGAAGCTGGTAAAAGGCAACATTGCTGTTTTGTGGGGATTTTTTTTAAATTTTGGTAATTTTTGGGGAGCGCTATAATTTGGTAATTTTGGGGAATTCGCCTTTTAATAGTTTTATATGAATAATAATAAAAAAATTAATTATTTATATGAGTTTCTATTACAGTCGCATTGTGTGAGTGTACATGAGTTTTTGCAGCATTTGTTTTATTTTGAATTATCGGCTGTCGTACATGTACAAGCCTGCAAATTTCATAAGCCCATTAAAGTAAGAAGTTAGCTAGGAAATAGCCTAAGCAGAATCAATACTTCTCCGTCATGACGTCCGTTGTGTTCGACTGACAGGACGTACGTGACGGAAAGGGTAGCACATAAAATGTGTGTTCGGTGAATGCACTAAAAGTGTAGGGTAGAACAATATCAGACATTTGTCACAGAAGTTTAATGTAAAGGTGTCAAAAAGCGAAAATTGACGAATTGCTAAGAGCAAAATCGCATGGAATATCTATTAATATTATTCATTTAATACTAATATTTAATTTTAAGTTGGTTACAAAACACAGTTCTGCACAGTTTTGTACAACAACGAGTTATCGAACGCATTTTTCTGCACTAGAGTACTCTAATGCATTCACCGAACACATCTTATATTACTGACGTACGGCAAAATAGAAAATTGGCAAAGTATGCCACAGCCTACTCAGTTGTCAGTTTCTTCCTTGTCCGTCAGGATAGAGAAGTACTGATTCTGTTTAGCCTAAAAAAAAGACAATTTTTATACCTTTCATGAACTTGAAGTGGTATGACATTGAGCCAAATATGTTTGTCGAAAGTATCAGAAGGAAAAAAATTAGTCCCCCAGAATATATACCGATATTATCAGAATCATGAGCTAGTTCCTCAGTTGTTGTACAGGCATTTTAACAACAAACGAGCCTCAGACAAATTCGATCTTTTCGAATTATTCGATACCCGGGTATCTAGAGCTCTAATATAAAGGTCGATATATCGATAATATCGATGTTTTTTCTCAAAAATATCGAAAATATCGATACTCGTAAACATCGATGTTTTTCCAGCACTAGCATATAACAACATACCTGTATTCCGAATTTCATTCAGATATCTCAAAAACTGAGGGACTAGTTTGCGTTCACACAGACGGACGGACGGACAGACAGACAGACAGACAGACGGACAGACGGACATGGCTTAATCGACTCACCTCGTGATTCTGATCATATCGGTATATATTTTGGTGGGTCTCCCACGCTTCCTTCTGGTACTTTCGACAAAAATTTTTTGGCACAAAGTTATAATACCATTTCATTCTCATGAAAGGTATAAAAATGGTGTAAAAATGTATAATTCATAAAATGAGAACGGCTGGGCCGATTTCTGTAAAATTTTTGTTAGGTGTTCGTATTCTTGAGGAGAAGTTCTTACGGAAGAAAGTTTTGGAAAATCCCTCCGGCAAAGGTCGAAAATTGGAAAAATCACCATACAGGTTCGTTTCATGATAGTTGGAGCTAAATACACGAAGGACCAAGATATTTTTACAGTCAAGGACTGCTACTACGGCCTACACTTCTCAAAACTTTCGTGAAGTATTTTTTCCATTACAACATCAGCCTATTCACCATATTTTTTATTCTTTTCATTATTTGGATATTTCTAAGTACTTTTTAAGCAGTTTTAACTTAACTTGAAACAACTTTATAACTTTCTAAGGCAAAACCACTTTAGCCAACCAATGTATCTTAAACTGATTTAATTTAAATACAAGCATTAAGCCATGCTTTACTCTGTTTACAAATATTTTCAAATCTCTTTTTCAAACACTTCTCGTTTACTCCACTTTTTGCCTTTCATCAATAGGCTTTTCTTCATAATTTCCCCTTTATATGATGTTCAACTGATGAAACGATTGAAAGCTTAAGATTTAAGACCACATTGCGTGGGCTTATTTTTTTATAAATGTTTTTTGCTTTGTTTTCTTAGTACACGTATTTATGACTTTATATTGTTATAAAAAAAAAAAACAAGCAAAAAGAAATTAAATTTAACAAACAATAAATAAATATGAGCTTAAGATACTAATCGAAGATTTTTCTTATTTTCCAATACGCTTAACAAAACGCAAAACATAAACACAAAACAAAAAAAAAAACAACAACACAAAAAATAACAAAACAAAACATAAAACATAAATCCTTATAACCACAAAAAACAAAAAAAAACCACCCACACACACCTTCAAATCGACATACGCACATAATACACACGCCTACAGTCAAAGCAATAGCGGCTACTATAACGAATTCGAGGAGGTGCCCGATGACATTTTAATGGAGCTGATGGCCCGCTTTGGACAAACTATAATGCGCGCACGCAACGATCTGGAAAAGTGAGTAGGCAATTGAGAAAAAAGTAAATTTAATAAAGTAAAGTAAAATGTGATAAAATACTCTGGAAAAAAATTAAAAGTGGCAATAGGAGTATACTAAATGAATCTCATGAGACAACTCTCAAGCTTAGAGTACTCTGCTCTGTTTTTTTTTGTGCCTACAATTGTTTTCTGGGTTAATACATATTTATTAAGCATCTACTTAGCAGTGGCGGACGCTTCATACAAGCCGAAAAGCCGGGTTGCTTAAATATTTTCGTTCATTTTATTTTACGAAATTCTTTAAAATCGGGTTATTTTACGCTTGGAATGTGTTTAGGTACTATTTAAGCTATTCAAAGTATTTACTATTTAAGTTCTCATGGCGCGTTAGCCTAACAACAACGTCCACATCCACGTGTATTTTGTTTGTACAGCCAATCACAGCACGACCTGGATTAGTGAGCATGCTTTAACAGTTCGACACATGGGCTTTTATGAGGCTTTCAAAACAGAATAGCATAGCTTGTGTTATCTAAGCAGAAGTCAATTGCTTATTTTCGGAACTAAAGAAAAAAGAAAGTAGCAAACCACTTTTTTTATTTTTCACATGAAATTTTTATGCGAATGAGAATATCTGACTTTGAAAATGTTGATTTTGATATTTGGCGACTGTTGATTTTGAGTACCTAATATGAAATCAGCACAATATCAAAATCAAGCAAAGCCGTCATTTTTTAAAGCAACGAAAATCAAAATCATATAAAATCCAACGTTCATGATTTTTGCTTTTTCGACTTCAGTTTTTAAACACTAAAGCAACAATTCATTAGATATTCGCTTATTGTGCAAATCATGTTGCTACAGCTGAAATTGCCATCGGTATAATTATATTCCTTAAGGAAACTAAAAATAACTTTGTGCTAGCGTGTGAGATGCAGGGATTTCTCTATAACCTTGGCGTCAGCAATCAATTCAGTTGAATTCTTCCTAAATCATTCTAATAGTAACTTCTCCTCTGCTTTTGTAGATAATTTACATTCTGATGGTGAAGAACTTGAATTTACTTTCGACTGAGCCAGCCTTGTTGATGTGCTGGCCAAAAATAGGTACAGCTATAATCACAAAAGTCATATGCATATCATCATATTATCCATTTGATATCAGAATTTAATTATTTCTCATCATCTTCATTTTCTCGATTTATTTCAATATATTTCATTGCATCGTCTGGAAATCTTATATTAGCTCCAGAGTTATAATAGCGCCATTGTATTATATTATTACTGGAAGTAACTAAATATGCAAAGCGAATTTAATCAAAGTCAATGACGGAACCGAAATCAGACTTTCAGATAATAAAGCAAAGAAAATTACATAAATTGCTAATGGCTATGCTTCATACATGGGCTTGCCCGCCCAGCCAATTTCTGCTAGGGCCGCCACTGCTACTTAGCCACTTAGCTGCTCACATATGTATGCACTTACATATGTACGTTCATTTACTCAGCTAATTTCTACAAATCAACTCAAAGTAAACATATTCATTAGATAGATTTGCACAAAATTAGCTAATAGTTAAGTTTGCTGACTTAGCTAATTTAGAAATAATAAAAAATGGCGAGTGTGTACAACAGAGATGAATTTATTTGCACAGCCAAAAATAGTACATAGATGCATGCACACACGTGCCTTATTTTTGGGGGTGTGAGAGAAAAAATCCACTGAAACATAAATAAGGAAAATTAAGCGTGTAAACAATAACTAAGTTGTATGTCCAGCTAACTAATTTGCCATTTTGGGCAGGTAAATACGTTTTTTTTTTGCTTTCAAAGTATGGGAATGAGCATTACTTAATGAACTTTGTTCTTTGGCAGGATTAAGACTTTAAATCCAAAAAGGTTTACTCAAGGTACTAACGATTTTCTTTATTTTTTTCTTTCGATTTTTTCTTTTTCTCTTTCTTTTTCTTTTTCTTTTACTTTTTCTTTTTCTTTTACTTTTACTTTTTTCCGTTTTCTTTTATTTTTTATTTCTCCTCCTTTTTTCTTATTCTCTTTCACAGCTCCAAACGCACCGTCGACTTTGGCTTGGCTCGCGGCTATTCGGGTACGCAGGAGGCGAAACATCGCATGGGTTTGGCTGCTGCTAATTTCCCTGGCGGTCCGGGTAGGAGGCGACGCTCGGAAACTGAGGTTTAAGGTGGTCAGAACAGACTAGAAAACAAATGAATGCATGGAAACGAATTGTATTGATTATTTAGTAGATAAGCAGAAGAGATATACATAACGATTGTTTTTTTATTCTTTTGAGAACTCTTAATGAATTTATTGATTTTTAAGCCAAACAACACACACACACACACACACACACACAAACTTGCAAACTGATTACCTGTACCACAGCGCCTATTAAGAATCCTATTTGAATACATAAATTCCTATTTAATTATATCGCTATTAAAACTATTTATATACAGAATTTAGTACAAAAATAAAAATAAAAGAAGGAAAAGTATTTATTTATTTACAACAACAAATATGTACATATTTCTTGCATAACAAAGAAGTTAAATTCTCAAAAAGGAAACTATTTAATGTTGAATTATGTATTATAATAGCGGAAAATAAAGTTAAATAGGAAAAATTGCAAATAAAATAATATAAAAAATCTTTTTGAAAAAAAAAATGTACTACGATTTTTAAAGATTTTTTTTTTTTCAAAATTTCGCAAAACGTTTTAAATGATTTCTGAAGCATTTAACATAATTACAAGGAAAGGAAGGGAACCAGTTAAGACTTTTCAATAGAACGAACAACGAGAAGAAGGTGAAAAAGAAAGCGGAAGAAAATCATGCACTTGATTTTTTTCCCTTCTAGGGAAGAAACCAAAAATGGGCGACATGGGCAACCGAATAAAAGCTAAAGGGGAAGATAAAAAACAATTGAAGAGGAAGAAGAACCAGAAGAAGAAGAGGAATAATAATAAATAGTAGTAGTAGAAGAAGAAGAAAAGGAAGCAAAAGAAGAGGAAGTGGAAGAAGAACAAGAACAACAAAAACCATAGCAACTAAAATGTAAATCGATAAAGACCAAAAGGGAAGTAGTAATGAGGAATAAGAGCACTAGATGGAGGAAGAATAAGACGATGAGGGCGAAGAAGGGGAAGAAAAACTGTATAAGAAGAAAAGGAGGACAGAATAAATATCAACTACGAGTAAAAAAAGTAAAATGAAGAATGAAAGTAAAAAGAAGAAGAAGACGAAGAAGAAGAAGAAGAAGAAGAAAGAAAAGAACAAGGAATTTGAGTGAAAAAGAAGAGGATGGATAAGCAGAGAAAGCGGAAGGAGAAGATAAAGAGAAGAAGAACAAAAAGAAAAGAAGAAGAAAAAGAAGAAGAAGGAAAAGGAGAAGGAGGATAAGAAGAAGAAGAAGGTGAAAAGGAAGAAGTAGAAGAAAAAGAAGAATGAAAAGAAGAAGCAAAATAAAAGGATGAAGAAGTAGAAGACGGAGGTGGAGGAGATAAGGAGAAGGAAAATAAATTTAATTGTTAGATAAATTCCAAATTTAACAAAAACAAAAAAAAATACCCCAAAACCATAAAATCTTTAAGTAGGTATGTAAGTTAAGCAACACGCAAAACAAACACACAAACTTACAAACGTACATACACCTATATATGTACATACATACAAATAAAGAAAAGAACAAAAATAAAACAAATTAACAAACAAATAAGCACAAACCAACAAGAACATCAACTCCACTATATACATAAAATCAAAGTACAACACCACCGACTAACCGAAGCCAACAAAAAAGTAAGAAGAAAACGCCGTCAACAAAATACAAAAACAAAAAAGACAAAGCAAATAATAGAAACAAAAAAAGGACAAAAACAAAAAAGTATCAAAAACATAAAACAAACCAAAAAGGCCCCCGAAAGAAAGTGTATATAATTTTTTTTTTTTAATTTTATGTTAATTAATTATACGAGTATTATACAAAATTAAAGCAGAGAAAAATAAAAAATCGCAAACAAAGATATAACTAAAAGCAAATTGCAATTGAAACGAATTATAAATTAATGTATATATATACATACATATGATAATCTTACTTAATTAAATTACATATATGTACTGAGTAATGCAAATTAGATATGTATTACTTATGTTCGAGCAGTTATATATAAAAAAAAAAACAAAACAAAAAATTAAAATGATATGAATAAATAAATAAATTGTACTGAGTAAAAGAAGCAATAAAAGCTTTTATTATTTCAATTTTGGAACACGGAGTATATGCGCTCTGTAAACCACGTAAGTATTCTGAAGAAGATGGACAAGCGTTTCTCTGAGCATGTGCAGTCCAGCCCTTCACTCTAACTCTACTGCCCGAAATATGCATAGCTCAAAATTATACTGATATACATACTATGAACAATCGGTTGTGCGATCTGCTTCATTTCTACAAATTATCGATACATTTAAAAATACATAATACAGAATTTCAGGGAGATATCTCAAAACCTTTGGAATTTTGCGTTCCATCAGAAGAACTCGTTACACCAAAAATATTAGCAAGTATTTTGATGGATCCAACACTTTTCGTTCAGGTACTTACAAGCTTTTTCTTGTATTAAATATAACACAGTTTCATAAAAAAATAAGCAGTTGAGTTGAAGATACAATCAGTGATGCCACTAACATATTTTTCCTCGTACCAAAAAACGTACCAAATTGCTTTTGAGAGTACCAAACAGATTTTTCCTGGTAACAGTCGTAGTAGATAAATAGTTTTTTTTTTGTTTATTGTTTTTTAATGGAAAACTAACTTCAATATATCGCACCCTGAATCATAAATTGACACAGCTCAAAATTCAAAAATTTTCAGGAGTCAAAAAACTTTTTTTCTTTACAAGCAATGATGTTGAAAAGGCTAAGTATAATTGCTATTTTTCAGTCAAAAGGGACATCGATTGAAAAGTTTTTTTGTGGCAACTGCTGGAGATATGTTCTACTAGCAAATACTCGTTGCTTCGCAATGAGGAATAATAGTTAACCAAAGTCAAGTCAATTCAATTCAAGTAAATTAAATTCAATTCAAGTCAAGTCAAGTCAAGCCAAGTCAACCCAAGTTAAGTTAAGTTATTCCGGGGTTATCTGGGTCCACTTGATGACCTTGTCTAGCCATCACTACAGCTCTATATTGAAGCCGTTCCCAAAACTTTTCATTTGATACCAATATCACTCAAAAGCATCCGGGTCCGCATCTGGGGATCCGGCCAAGGAATCATTATGAATAGAACTCCACGTAAAAGCCTTGTTCAAAACCTTTCATTTCATACCAATATTGCTCCGAAACATTCCGGGTTAATCAGGGGTCTCATTTTGACCCATATTTAGGGACCCGGCCCAGGCATCACAAATAACATAATTCTACGTCGAAGTCCTCATCAATACCTTTCATTTGGTAGCAATATCGCTCAGAAATATTCGAGGGTCATCCGGTCCACCTGTTGACCCTTATCCCTCAGACACATCCCGACGTCATCCAGATCCACCCTTCGACCCATATCAGGAGACCCGGCATGGAAATCACAAAGAAAATAGGTCTGTGTTAAAGCCCTGCTCAATACCTTTAATTTCATACCAATATCGTTCAAAAACATTCCGGAGTCATCTGGGTCCACATTCTTACCCAGACTGGGGAGGATGTCTAGGCATCACAATGAAAATAACTATGTTGAAGTCCTGCTCAACACCTTTCATTTGATACCAATATCGCACGTTTAGGTGTAAATAGGCGTTCTTGAGTTATAACTACCCTGTAGGGAAAATCTCTAGTTCCGAACTAGGTCGCTTCTAGTGCATTTTTCGACACTACTAGTGCGAGCTAAATCTCTTTTGCATGTTATCAACTGGCGAATTTAACACGGCGATGTCCTAGGCGGTGTCAATTGTCCCCCTATGCACTACATTTAAGATAGTTCGAACTAGTACTAAATTCTACAGTTTACACTAGTTCATTTATTGGCACAATTTCGATAGTTCTGAATTAGCTACAAGTACCTACAAATTCTACAGTTTTACATCTGCCGCTTAAGTGCAGCATTTGACACACTTCATGCAAGTGGCGCGATGGCCGACTGGCTAACGCATGTGCCTTTCAATCTGTGGGTCGCGAGTTCGAATCCTATCGGTGTCAAGGTGGATGATAATTTTTTTTAATTTTTTTTTTACTAATATTTTTTTATTTATTTATTTAATAAAAATTTACAATAATATTTAAAAAGTAATAAAATAAATAAAAAATTAAAAATAACCCTGAGGGATCGGAAAAGCATAATTCATTTCATAAGAGATGCAAATAGAAAACTTATATAAAATGCTTCATTAAACATCTGAGAATTGCAAAAATATACCAAGCCGACGGTAATTGAACGAACGAAAAATTTTCATAGAATTTTTGTCACTTCGAAATTGCTTAAAAATCAAAGTGTGTCTTATAATGGTCACTCAATTCACTCCTTCTGAACTGGTGAGGGTCTAGCTACAATTAATCTAGTTCCCTTTTGACACCTTTTCGCTAGTTCGGAACTAGAAATTTTGCTCACTAGTTATTGAGTTCCCTGCAGGGTATATATAGCATAGTATGCATGTGTAAACAGGCTTTTGATTGCCACCGAGACAAACAACAAACCGTGCAAAAACAAACATATGAGTCGCATGCGCTGCGCTGCCTGGCACGACTGCGACGCACAGTGCTTCGTCTCAATATAGTGAATCGGCAAAATTAGGGGAGTAATCGCAGAACGATGAAATTTTGTGTACAGGCATAAAATAATAGAGATAAGAAAAAAACGAAGTTTTGGCCAAATCGATGCAAGGACATGACTAACTCCCATATATCCTTGATTTTAAAGTTGTGATTTCAACTTCAATTTCAAACAGAATGACATCAAATTTGGCATATCTGTATAGAATTATGCTTTTAAACTAGGTTATAACTTTCGTTCTTTTATGTGAAAGGATATAAGTACCTCCCATATATCCTTAATTTTAAAATTGTGATTTCAACTTCAATTTCAAACAGAATGAAATGAATTTTAGTGTATGTTTGTAGAATTATGTTTTTAAACTAGGTGAGAAGTTTCGTCCTTTTCAGTGCAAGGACATGACTACCTCCCATATATCCTTTTTTACAAAAAGTAATTTTTGGATTAACATGTAATCACAATACATTAAAAACGAACTATAACATATATATTTATCCTTTTAGAATCAAGGATGGACTACTCCCGTTAGTTATTGCAAAAAATGGTTCTAAAGAAAATTACTCTTAAATTTGTTCAGAAAATATGTTCGTTGTTATAGTTTAATGCATTATTTTATTGCAGAATATCAATATGATTTTGGCACATATCAAATTGTAACTTTTAAAAGCGCAATATTATTAGAGTTAACACAGAAATACTTTTTTATTATAAAATTTTTCGATGTAAAAATAAAATTTTTGGGATGTTAAATAAAGTACTAAATTAGCGATTTCCGGCATAATTTTTGAAACTTTTTCTTTTTTGGTAGCAAGACCTCCTAGCATAGAATCGCAAATTAAAATAAAAAAAAAGTCGTTTTTTCTTGTTTTTTTTTTTTAAATTTTGTCAAATTTTGTAAAATTTTATGTGTCTCACCTAAAAAAGTTAGTATTACATGTAGGTTTTTTTGTAAGTATTTGTCACATCCCAATAAACACAAAAGCGAGGATGGTATCGTGGCAAACTCGAGATGAATTCGCGGAGGTGAATGTTATTTTTCGGATTCGTATCGGTTTCGAGATGGACTCGAGAAAAATCAATTATCGCAATAGCATTTATTAATTTTGTTGGATCTTGCTTTACACGAAGAAATTCCCTGCTGGGCTTTAATTTAAAACTCCACTTGAGAAATTTAAAAGTTCGGATGATATCGTGGGGAATTCGAGGCGGATTCGCAGAAGAAGATTTTCTAGAATGTATTCGCCAATGATCCCAAATCTCGAATTGCCAACGATCCGAGAACATAAAAATGCGCGAATCGCTAATGAGAGGTGACTCACCTGGGAATTCGGATTCGCCGATCTATCGTCGCGAACTATCGCCGCGATAATATAATCAGAGAAGCGAACTCGTCTCGAATTCGAGGCAAATCCGTTGTGTTTATTGGGATATTAATAAAAACTGTATGTTTTAGCATAATTAGGCTAATTTCCTATAGCATGAGAGAAAAAGTAACTACATACATTAATTTTGCTAAATTTTTTCCATACCATATATATAAGGTTCTGCAGAATTTTTAAAAATTTAAAAAATATGGCCTTACAAAATCGTACAATTTCTACATTTCCGGCAAAAAACAATGCAATTTTTTTACAGATTCTACTAGAACACTTCAAAGTTAACCAAATTCGCTAATAAAAAAATAGTCGTTCTTTTTTATTTTTTTGTTTGACTCTATCAAACTTTAGTAATTTTTTGAACTCCAATAAAACAGTCGCAAATGTTTCGATGAAACTACACAGAGCCAAAAAGTTCACCTATAATCAAAGAGACTGCCACCTAAAAAAGCTATTTGGCCGAGGAGAGGGAGAGGGGACAAAATTGAAGAAATTTTTGCTAGAAATTCTTCTGGATTTTAGCTTGAATTTCTTCTTAAATTTATTGAAAAGGATATCTTCTGAAAACAAGGAGATAACTTCTTGTTTATTAATTTTTTATGTCATTTTGTCAAAAAAATTAAATTGTTAGAAGAAATCTGCTTGTTTTTATGAGAAAATTTTTATAAAGCAAATCAATAAGGACATCCTCTAATTTTTACTAGAACCTTTTTGAATTTATTAAAAAGGAAAACTTTTTATTTTTAAAAGATCCCTTATTAATTCAAATTTTGCTTTAAACGTCTTAACATACGTACATACATACATATGTACATATATACTCGTACATACTAGAAGTATGCATAACAGTTATTGCATCAGCCACGTTTTATGCGTGCAATTACATGTTCAAGAATTTAAAAGGGAGAACTTTTTATTTTTAAAAGAGCTCTTATGTATTTCCTCCGTTCGTCAATTTCACTACGGCTTTGCACATTTCTACAATTCTCAAACGATTAATGAAGCACTTGGTATAAAGAGTTTATTATGTCCATCTGCACTTATATGAAATGAAATTTTGCCCTTTGTCTGAATAAGTCCTAGGAAAATACTAGTTGACTAATTATGTTTTCCAATGAAAATCAAGATTCTCTTCTTAATAATATTAAATAGGATTTCGTCTTAATTTTACAGGTTATCTGCTAAATTTATGTGAAAAGGTTTCCATATTTATTCTAGGAGTTATCTTCTGAATTTTATTTAAGAGATATTCATCTTAGTTCTATAGGTTATCTATTAAATTTTACTGAAGAGGATTTCCTCTGAAATCCACGAGTCATCTTCTTAATTATACTGAAAAGGTTTTCATATTAGTTTTACAGATTATCTACTTAGTTTTATTAAAATGAAGTACCCAGTAATAATAAGACGGGCATCTTATTGGAGAGAAAGCATAGAGAAATCCGCTAAACTTTGTTCTAATTTATAGGGCATTTTAAGTGGTCGTTTGGCTCTGTGTAGTCACCTTTCTGAAATAAATCATTTATCAAAAGTTATTTCAGCTATTAGGGCATATAATGGTAAGCAAATGTGGCAAGTTTCAGAGTAATACGATTTAAAATGAATTTTTGGCAATTTTTTTTGTAACACACTAAAAATCGTATTACCTTAAAACAGTTTTGCCTCAAAATTGTACTGATTTTAGCGACCTCTGTTGGCAACAAAAGCATGAGATTTTAAATTCTACTTATATATTTATTCCAGGTGATATGTTAGCTTCACAAAAATATATATTACTTGAATAAATTACGCAGTTTATTTTATCTTAATTTTGTCTATGGGACGAAGCACTGTGCGACGCCTCCACTGAACACGGCAAATGACCAAACGAATCTGTCTATGCTTGCGCTTTTTTGAGTTTTTCGAAATTTAAAACCGGGAAAAAGGTATTAAAGTCTCAGAAATGCGCAAAAAAAGTACATGGTTGTCGAGAATTTACCATTTGTGACATTTTAAAAAAAAAATAATTATTACAAGTAAGGAAGCCTAAGTTCGAGTGGAATCGAACATTAGATACTCAGCTGTATGCTTTCAGTGTTTGTTTGCCTTTGATGGAAACACGGTGCACTTTATATAAAGCGAGTGCTGCATAAAGTGGGCGTAGCCATGCCCATTTTCTAAATTTTTATCATTCATCCAACTAAGCATATGAATATTATTCTTTGTGCAAAATTTCATTCCTTTATGAGTTACAAAGATGTCACGTTAAAAATTCCCAAAGGGTGTTCCAGAAATATCTTTGTTAAAAATTAGGCGTGGTCATAATCCGATTTCAATAAATTTTTGCATGTCTATTAACACAGGCTATAAAAGTGTATAAACCAAGTTTCGTCATAATATCTCAATTATTTGTCGAGTTATAGGCTAAGAAATCTCGTATATCCCTTTGTGTAAAAAGAGGCGGTGCCACGCCCATTTTCCAAAATTTTTCTATTTGTTGTTTCCGGTCTATTGTAGAAATCATGCCACAAAATTTCAATGAATTATCTTTATATTTGACAGAGATATCGCTTAAAATGTTTTTATAAGGTCACTTTATAATACCCATATATAAAAGTGGGCGTGGTCGTCAGCCGATTTCGCTAAAATTTTCAACATGTATTACCACAAGTAATAAAAGTGTACACACCAAGTTTACTCATTATATATAAATCATTTGTCGAGTTATGGGCTCAGAAATCTCGTATATTCCTGTTTATAAACAGAGGCGATGCCACGCCCATTTGCCAAAATTTTTGTGTTTTTCGTTTTATGTCCGCAGTTGGACTCCAGCTATAAAATTTCAATGATATATCTTTATATTTGACAGAGATATCGCTTAAAATGTTTTTATTAGGTCACTTTATAAGACCCATATATAAAAATGGGCGTGGCCCTCAACCGATTTCGGAAAATTTTCGTCCAAATATTTGACTAAGTAAGTATATCACGCGTACCAAATTTCATCGATATATCTTCAACGGTTTCTGAGTTATGACTCATAAAACTTTCAATGTTTGCCCCTTAATAAGTGGGCGTGGCACCGCCCGTTTTCCAAAATTTTTGTGTTTTTTGTTTTATGTCCAATTTCAATGATACATCTTTATATTTGACAGAGATATGGATTAAAATGTTTTTATTAGGTCACTTTATAATAAAATATATAAAAGTGGGCGTGGCCGTCAACCGATTTTAACTATTTTCCGTCCAAACATTTGCCTAAGTAAGTAAATCACGCGTACCAAATTTTGTCGATATATCTTCATTGGTTTCTGAGTTATGACATATAAAACTTTCAATGTTTGCCCCTTAATAAGTGGGCGTGGCACCGCCCATTTTCCAAAATGTCATAAAATTTCTTCCTAGGGGCCTGAGCTTAACACGTGGGTAAAATTTCATCACTCCAGCTATATTAGTGACTGAGATACCAAATTTCCGATTTTTTCTATATAGGAAAAGTGGGCGTGGTCATGGTCCGATTTCGCCCATTTTCAATACCAACCGTCCCAGTCTCGATACCAACTTGCATTTCAAATTTCATCAAAATATCTCAATTTTTGCGCGAGTTAGAGTGTTTACAGACGGACGGACAGACGGACGGACGGACGGACGGACAGACGGACGGACGGACGGACGGACGGACATGGCTCAATCGATTTCTCTTTTCACCCTGATCATTTTGATATATATAAGTCTATATCTATCTCGATTATTTCACTCTGTTACAATCCACCGTTATGTGATTAAAACTATAATACTCTGTGTACTAGTACAGCTGAGTATAAAAATCGGTCCAGTAGTTTTTGAGTTATCGCGTTACATACATTTTCCATACAATCAATTTTATATAATTGGTATAGAAGTATAGATGTACCGGTTTATGATAAACAACTGATTTCAAAAAATTTTTAGTTGTGCCACTTAATGATTTAGGATGCGATATTAACTTTAACAAAAAGAAAGAAGAGTATTTAAAAATTAAAGAAAACAAACCAAAAATTAAGAAAATTATCGCGCTTTAAATTAAATAATTTAACTTTTTACATCTCCATCACTATATTTCCATTTAAAACTTGCTTGATAAATGTGCATTTATTGATTAGTGATCAGTGGCCGGATTCTAGTTTTCGCTATCGCCAAAACTCCATCGCCAAAATTCGCCAAATTGATTTTAGCAACTTTTAGCGATTTTTGCGATTCTATCATAAAAATGCGTGATAAAAAATCGCTAAAAATTGCCTATTTTAGCACATTTTTAGCGGATTTTAGCGATGAACAAAATGAACCCGGATAAAAGGAATGAACACTTTTTGACAGTTCAGTTAGCTAAAATTGCGATTCCGATAAATCAGCTAGCGCCAAAAATCGCCATTATTAGCCCAAACTTCTCCAAAATTAGCGACCCGAAAAATTTGTTTCCAAAAAGATTATTTAAGTTGAAAAGGTAAAAAGTATATTAATTTCCTTTTTAAAGTACTTCATCGCATTAATAATATTCATAATAATAGGAAAAATGGAGAATGTTAACTCAAAAAGGATAATAAATGAGCAAAAATACACGGTACTTCCGCAAAAATTTTTCTGCATATTTGCTTTGGAAGTCGCAAAATTTCAACGAAAAGTTCTTCTGCAATAGAGAATGGAGCTGTGGACTCCCGCAAAAGTTTTCTTCTACTTTTCAAGCGATTTCTTTACTCTCGCTGAGAATATATAGACATGCGACATAAATTACTTCGGAACATACTCATTTTGACCACATATTTTTTATCTTAATACTTATTTAATATAATATTTTCTAATCAATGTAAAATATCCCGCCAAATATGTATAGAAACTTTGACATTTTTCTTCCACTACAAGCAGATCTACAAAGGTAGGCTCGGTGGCGAATTCAGAAACTACTTTTTTTTATTTACAAAGGTAGAATGTAATGTCAAAATTAAAGCGAATTCACATCATGGCCAATAGGAATGGGCGAGTCCCAGTCGAATTCAGATTTAAACACGTCGAAATATTATTTTTATATTACACTCTACCAATAACAATAAAAAAATACATTGGAAATTTCTGAATTCGCCACCGAGCCTACCTGGTAATTCTGCTTTGACAACAGCGACGCCTGCGGCGGATAAAGGTATTACACAGTTTGTTGGAGATTTTTGGCGATATGCAATCCAGAATCGCATTTTAGAAAAATCGCCTAAAGTCCGGATAATTTTTGGCGATTGCAATTTTGGCGATTTTTAGCGTTTTGGCGATGGCGAAATCTAGAATCCGGGTACAGGGCTCACTAACAGCGGCTGTAACATCCCATCAGATGAGTTTTTTCTTCGCTAGGAGCAAGTGCCACAGCACACAAAGGTCAAACTGAGTTACTTTATTCCCTCTATACAATTTCTTTGCTAATTTTGACAACTACTTGCCAAAAAGATCTAACAAAATACACGGTAATTGTTGGTGGCATAATGCTACGGCCGGTATAGTTGGGTCCTGCTAGTGATCAAGAATTGTATCGATTTCATAACATCTACGGCTTTGGGATACAGATCGCGTGTTGGCGATGTAATTAATCAACATAATTACTTTTCTTTTAGTGGTCGAACAAAAATAAAATATAAATAGATGGAAATAAATATTGTTTTCCCAAACCGTTGCTTTTAAGGAAAAAGTACCAAAATCAAAAGCAACGTACCAACGTACCAAATCATTTTCAAAGTACCAGTTTTGGTACGAAAGTACCAAAAGTGGCAACGCTGGATACAATCCAAAAAGCAATTGCGGAGGAGAATGATATTATTATCATTTAATGGAGGGGGGAGCAAAAAATGTAACATGTTTTCTCCAAAAAATTTAGTTGAGTAAGTTCCGATTGGGATCAACTGTTTAAAGATTTTCAAACATGAGCTGTTTTTTCTCAAAATATGCCTAGAAAAATTTATTATTTTTCCTATAAGTCTAATGGATATGTTTGACTTATAATGAACATTAAGTAAGTAAGTATCTATTTTTATAAGCACGACAGTTTTACGAGGCTTGAGTTTCATTTTCTCTGGAAAGCATACTGAACTCTTCGATATAAAGGCTACCCCATACATATATTCAGCCTCTTGCACCTTTTGAACGTATACATATGTATGTAGGCACACACCCCCAGAGGATATGGAGAATTTTCAAGTGATAAAATTATAAGCAGAACTTAGTGGATTGAATGCATAGTGTAGTGGCCAGAGACTTCTCAGCTACAGTCTGCAAGTATATCAATTTTGTACTGTGGAACGAATATCCACCATCAGCAGTGTCAAGTTTGATTTGGTTATAAAGCAGTTTTGGCGATGTGCCATCTTCAGTATCTTCTTTCGTTCTGAATGATACATTGCAGTCCTACCCTGCCGGAAAAGCATTTACATGGTACTATTGCTTCGGTATTTATAGTCGTTAGTACTAAAACGGAGCATCTGGAGTTGCAGATGAACGATTTAATAAACTGAAGGAAAGCAGATTTATACAATGATTTTAATGGCCATTTTTTATGCCGAAAATATACACAGAAAGTATACTTATAGAAGTAATGCAAAAAATCTGATAATAACACCGATATATTAAATTACATTTGTAGCTTTAGATTACTAATATAATTAGTTAATCAACGAGATCAAAACTTTAGCCCAAGTCAATAAGCGTCCTAGAACTTGAGTTTAACCATGCAAAACTGCACATAGTGTTTTTTTCGATTTTTTTACAGAGCGCGTGTAGTTATTACAGATGTAAAGTACTTTCGCTCGTTGCAACTGGACCATCATTTCCATTATTGTCTTTAGTTCTGTAAGAACGTATTCTTTCCCCCCTTGAATATAGAAATAAAAAAATAACAACAATAATATTTTTTCTTAATTAACATTAAAATGTTTTATTGCAGTTGAAATGTAATGCTGGCATGTACGTATGTATATATATGTGTATGTATTTATATGCTTAATTATGTATATTTTAATACAAGAGTTGCACATTTGAACATTTACTTATTGCATGTCAAGTGAGTAGACAATATTCGTTGTAGATATGTATGAATGTATTAATATACATATTTATATATGTATGTAAGTACGTATGTATATATTTAATACAAAATGCTTAAATCTAATAATGGGTATTTTGTATGCATGAATGTGTTGTATAAAGTACGAGTTTGTATATATGTAATATACACTGCCTGTGCATTATTTATATGTAAGTAGGTCTATGTTTTTTTTTCTGCAAAATACTTAAAAGCTAAATATGTATATTTCTCTGTATGCATGTGTATTTTTGATGCACTTGATTAATTACTGCTTATTCATTTAAAGCTTAAATACATTTGATATGTAAGTATGTATGAAGAATTGACGTGCTCCATTTTTTTTGTTTTTTAGTAAAAATGCGAAACATATGCAATATTAATATTAATATTAATTAAAATGACGTTTTCTCGAAACGTGTTTTTTTTTTTTTCATTTAAAACCTTTGTAATTCTTTTTATCTTTAAAAAATTTCATTAGGTATTGAAATTGCTTTCGTATTTATCGCATAGCACAACTGGGTGTATTTTTTTCTTAAATTTTGCTTAATAATAGTTTTTTTAAATTAAAAGCAAAGCTAGCGAAAACACGCTTGTAAGCATAAGTATTTTATTATTATCTTAGTTGATTGATTGGCACAAATGTTATTATTATTATAATTTTTATTTTATTTTCTTTTTTGTTGTTTGCTTTTCCGACAGCGTAGGATTGCGATGTATTGTTGTTATTTTATTTTATTATTTATGGTATTTTATTTTTTTTCTTGTATTTTATTTTATTTTTCGATTTAATTTAATTTAATATTATTTTATTTTATTTTATTTTACTTTATTTTATTTTATTTTGTTTTGTTTTGTTTTGTTTTGTTTTGTTTAATTTTATTATGTTATTTTATCATTTTTATATATAATTTTATTTTATTTATTTTACTTTACTTTATTTTATTTTATTTATTTTATTTTATTATATTTTATTTTATTTTATTTTATTTTATTTTATTTTATTTTATTTTATTTTATTTTATTATATTTTATTTTGTTTTATTTTATTTTAATTTATTTTATTTTATTTTATTTTATTTTATTTTATTTTATTTTATTTTAATTTTACTTAATTTTATTCTATTTCACTTCATTTTATTTAATTTAATTTTTATTTGATTTCATTTCATTTTATTTTGTTTTATTTATTTATTAATTTCTTACTTTACTTTATTTAATTTATTTTATTTTTTTTTTTATTTTCTTTTATTTTATTTTATTTTAGTTTATTTTTTTTTTATTTTACTTCATTTTGTTGTATTTCATTTTCATTTCATTTTATTTTATTTATTTTATTTTATCTTATTTCATTTTATTTTATATTATTTTATTTTATTTTATTTTATTTTATTTTATTTTATATTATTTTATTTCATTTTATTTTATTTCATTTTATTTTAGTTTATTTTATTTCATCCTGATTTGTTTTTGTTTCACTTTTAATTTTTAATTTTTTTTTGCACTTATCCATTAAAAATATTTTGTATGTATGAAAAAAATATTTACAGTCTTAACAAAAATAAAAAAAAGTGTGGCTGTTTGCCCACCGTTGCTCATATTTTTCAAACGGAAATGCGCAAAACGGAAACATAAGCGATTTGTTTTTGTGGTTACCGTCGCGCTTGTCAATTTGCTAACGGTTTTTTTTTTAAATCTATTTTCAACAACTCAAATATTAACACCAGCCGTGTTATTCACATTGTTGTTGTTATTATTACCACCGTTATTAGCTAAATTGCTCGTGCTGCTGCTACAATGCTTACTGCCCATATTATTATTATTGTTGTTGTTGTTGCTGCTGCCGCCACAACCGCTTGTAACCGCAGCAGCCACAACAGCAGCCGTTGGACGCAACAACTCCATATACTGAAATGGTACGTGATAACTCTGACCCTTGTGCTCGACAATCAAATGTCCACGACATGTTGAGGCGCCCACAACGCTGACCGCTTCACCCTTTTTCAATTGTTGCTGCAATTGCTGCTCAGCCGGATTAACGATGGGCGGATCCTCGGGGAAATTCATTTTCATGATGCGCGTTTGGGGATAGTTGAGCTTTAAGTTGGCGACAATGGTGTAGGAGCGTGATGGCGGCACTGGTGGTGGGCGCTCCTGTAGTTAGAAGGGCAAGTGTAGGTATATGTGTCGTGCGTGTTTGTTTGTTTGTTTGTACAGTAGCATATAACAAATCCAAGTGATTGTGTTGGCCATCATAGACAACAGCAAATGACGTGCGAACGGATGGCACGGAAAAGACGGCGGCGGCATAAAGGAGATAAGAAAAGAATTCAATTGCAAAGGCAAGTAAGCAAGGCATTTGACAAACACAATGAATGATGAAGCTTGTAGATATGTACATATATATATATGTTTGTCAGAATGTTGACATGTGCGCGCACAATAAATTGATTGCGGCTCAAACGAGCACAATGGGAATTAGTGGTTTATGAATGAAAATGAAAGCGTTGTGTGAGTTGCTGACGTGCTGTGGGAAAGTAGTTTTTCTTTTAGTTCAACTGATTTGTTAGTAAGTTTTTTTGGATTTTTTATTGTCTTGGACAGCCGATTAGCTGGTAGTTAGTTTAGTTAGTGAGTGGATGGAGAGAAGGAAGAAAAACTATTGGAAATTAATAATAAAGATTAAAAAGAAAGAAATAAGACCGAAATATGCAGCATTTTAAGAGACATGTAAGGACGTTTGTGTATGTATACATCCACTGATATGTGACAATAAAGAAAATTTCCACTTGGTGTAAACGTGAAAGTATGTACGCAGTTAAAATTGGGTCAATGGAGTTATCAGAGGAATAGGTATGTACATATGTAGGTACATACATACATATCCATAATCTAAATTTCGAAAATGTGTTGCTCTGAATGCCGAAGATATTAAAGTACTCGCTGTGGAAGTTTGTGTTCATTAGAGTTTGACTGTTACTTGATAGGGAAGAACCCCTTTCCTCTAGCAGAATCCTGCAAGGATAACTTAGTACTCGTATCGGTATTTGTAACAAGCCATCGATTAGTAGCTTTGGTTGATTCTTTTTAGAATATTTTAGAAGATTTTCCTAGCTCAGAATGGAATCTACCCGGATTTTCTCGCCTGAATTGTTGAGGAAAGTGCAACGAGCTGCTTGCGTTACAATCACAGGCGGGCGATTAGATCATGTCAAACGGAGACTCTGAATGAGATTTGAAATATTCCGCTCATTGATATTTTTGTCAAGAGGAGGCCACCTCAGGATGCGCCGAGCTTGCGGGAGTTGGGTCTCTGGAAGGAGCGCACATACGGGAATGGTCGTATTCTGCTCAGCGTTACCTACCCCGACATCAATACGGAAACATACTACATTTGTCCTATAAGAGTCTTCGATACAAACTACGAGATTATCTATCCATCCATGACAGACTGGGGATATAGTAAAATAGCTCAGAGATTCGATGTTTCAGTGTTGTCACGGACGAGACAAAGATGGCACCCGTAGTGGGAGCGGGTATCTTCGCAACACAGTGGGATATTTCCATATCAATCCAGCTCCCGGACACAGCGAGCGTTTTTCAATCTGAAGTTTTCGCCATACAGGAGGACTACAAGGTTCTACTTGCAAGGGAAAATGCCAGCGTCGGAAACAGGATAGGAATTTTCTCGGAGTCAGGTGGCTCTGAAGGCTTTGTGATCTGCCACGGTAACATCAGGCCTGGTCGGCTAGTGTACAGAGTGGGTCATGGGCTTAGCAAGTCGATATGGCGCTCTCTGATCTGGCTGCCGGGGAATCGCGACGTCAATGGCTGATGAGCTGGCCAGGCAAGGCTCGGCTCTTGACATCGCAGAGACGCGGGAGGTTCTTGCGCCCATAGGCGGCATCAAGGGCCAAATCTGTCGGCACTAGTTCGAGAAGGCTAAAGCCAGATGAAAGCAGTTGCGGGCCTACAAATTCTGCAGAAGTCTGTGGCATTTATGCAATGAAATGTGTTCATCAGTCATGCTAAAGATGGAGAGGAGGAAAATTTCCCCACTTAACTGCGGTATTCACGGGACACTGTGCTATTGGTACTCAGACGTCCCGATTGGTATTGGATCATGGCATTCTCTGCCGCAGCTGTAATATTCCTGAAGCGGATGAGACGGTGCAGCATCTGCTTTGTGAGTGTTCTTCGCACTACCTTGGCAGAATGAAATTCGTTGGCAAAGCCTTTCTTCTACAATCTCTCGTAACTAAAGAACGTTAGGCCTGAAGTGATTCTTAGATACCTAAACTCAACAGGATGAATATAGGGCGTAGAATTTGCTCTGATTTGCGAATTGATATTCTTTTTTACTCCATTCTTCTGGTTGTGGTTCTTTAGTCAAGAGTCGTGGTATCATGACCGCGTTTCGGCGCGGATTTGAGTTTGTGGGTCGCGCCAACTCAAAGCAACAAATCCAACAACCCGCGAACTCTTGCATTTAATTAAAATAAAAATACTCAAAATATTAACACGCTCTCGGGTTTTACTTTGAATAGTTTGTTAAATAAATATCTAGACGAAAATAAATCAAAAAAATCTCAGGAATTTCAGTCTTTTGCTTATAGCGCATTCACCTTGTGCTTGGACATTTAAATTTCATTCCAATCACTTCTATCGAAGTCAATCTAAGGATTGCCCTACCTTTTCTCCCATGTTTTATTCAATTAGGAAACCCCTAGCTAAAGGTAATTGTCCCTTACTGTACACCCTTCGAATGCCTCGCCTTATATACGGGTTTAACCGAGCCTTGTCGCTTTATCATTGAGGAAACAGATTCCTAAGTAAGAGAACACCCCGTTCTTCCTTTAACAATATCGAAATGTCGATGGGCGAGTCCGAGATGTTTGAACAATTGAAACAGTGGAGTAAGACATCTCGGCTTAGCCCTCCATGATTTACATCCGCATACTAGTTCAGTCGCGCATAACCGCCAACCGAAGTAATCGCTTAAAAATATTGGACTCGGCAGCGATTCTTCTCGCTTTCAAAGCAATTCTAAAACATCTTGGACTCGCCCATCAGACTAACTAGTTCAAAACATTTCATCGATCCACATTTCAAGGTACTATGTTGCTTTGTTAAAGCCTTCATATCAGATGGAATAACAACTCCGCTGCCATATCGTTGAATGTTCACAAAAATACCACAAAGTTATTATTCAGAGCAGAGAGAAAAACAATCTCTTACTACAACAAATGAATCTCTTCTCATCTTTATAGTAGTTAAAAGCGAAAAAACGAGGGTAGAAAGAAGTAAGAAAATGAAATGTTAATCTAAAAGAAAACAAGCAACACGTGTTCAAAACAATAAAATGCCAGCAAGCAGGGCAAAGTAATCACAACTCACCAAATCCAAACCGAAAAGACTGCAAGTTTGCTGGATTATCTTCGTATCGCATTTCTCATTTGGATCGGGTGGCGGTGTGCCAGCAATGGGTTGCGGGCGTGGACGCGTAACGGTGCCCATCAGATTAGACGATTTGGCTGATAAGCGCGGCACTGCAGGGAGAGAAAGAAACAAATTCAAATGGAAATGAGAAAAAAAAATTTAAATTAAAAAGAAGAAAAAATGAGACAAACAAAAACAATAAAAAAATGCGAGACAAAAAAAAAACGATAAAAAAATGAGAAAAAAAGAGCGCATAAAAACAAACTACGGTTATAAACTCAAGCGCGCTCAAGCATAACCTCAAAAAAACCTCCAAACACTTACACGAATTAGCGCCGCTGTTGGGCAACAATTTTGTCAGCTTCGTTGGAGCACTAGTTGCAGCTGATGGCAATAAAGTGGCCATTAGAACACCGCCACCAACAACTCTTGTGCGCTTTCCGCCGCCAACCATCTTCTTGCGCCAATGCCAACCACGCCAAGTGGCCTGTATCAAGGTAGCACTTTTCGTGCGTATCTCCGCGCGCAAATGTTCCAAATGCTGACGCATACCTTCGCTCAAGAACACATGCCGCTTACCCGGCGCCCAAGCCAATGTCACCGAACCATCCAGCACAGGTGGATTACCCATAGCATATTCCAAAATGAGATTACAATCTTCCATGGCGCGCTCCTCAACGCTGCGTCGATGGTGATGCGGTCGAAAGGGGGCCAACATGGCGACATAACGTGCATTGAATTGCTTGAAACGCATGCGATGCGGAAAACCAGATGCCATCAAATTCACCGTTTCCAACACTTGCAACGAACGTATTTGGCGTACGACCATTTTGCGTTCGAAACAGCCCGCATTCTCGTTGGCATTACTGCGTATGCAACGTACAAAATGTGGACGCGCGTGCACCAAAGTGCGTAACAAATTATCCAGACGCGTATGGAAATCCTGCGTGAGCGTAGAGACGGGCTCATCGCCATTCAGCAGATCGGTGTGTGAGGTGGGCGAAATGCGAAAACTCAAACCACGTGGCACATTCTGCAAAGCATACAAAGCCTTCAACTCGGAGCCGAAGAGATGTGTAGCAAAGCCGAAATTGCAGCTGTGCTTATAGAATACGGCCACCAAATCATCGCGTACAACATCACGATTGGTGTCCAAAAAATCGGTGGTATCATACTCAACACGCCCGGCAAAATGGCGTATCATAAACATGCGCGGATCGTAGGGATCGCTCGCGTGTTTCGTTTCCAAGCGCGTTGAATTGCGATGTTGCACCTTAATCTTGGCCACATAACTCTCGGCAGTGCCGCGTATCGAACACTCTGCATCCAACATGCTCAACAAGCCGGTGCGCAGCGAAGAAATCAAATCAATGCAAGGCACATTGTCCACATAATCCACTTCGGTATCGCAAACAATGCCCTCATCGCGACACGATTCCACCGAAGACTTGAAGATGTGCGTATTATAGAAGTGTTGCATTGTCTCCGCACACAAATTAATGCACAAATGCTCGAGCTGCGCATGCGCCGGCTCCTCAAAGCCGAACATATCCAAAATGCCAATGAAACCGTCGGTGGCATGACGCACGGCATTATTCAAGGCGGCCATAGATTTCGAGCCGGAATTGCCGCCAATTGTAGAGGCATGTTGTGAAGCCACGTCTGCCTGATTGTGACCAGACTCATTGGAGTCGGAGCTCAGAGTGCCCAAAGTGGAGCCGAGCCGTTTGAGGCTATTGGCGCGTCGCACAATTGTGGCCACGGTGCGGCAGTACAAAGCCTTGGCTAAGCAATCTCGTGTCATGTTGGACATATTAGCATCGCACACGGATTTCACCAGCTGGCCGCGTGCATTGTGAGTGCGTGTGGTGAGACCGCGGAAGAGCGCAGCGGGCGGTACGCCTAGAAGGCTGGCGACGGAATTCAGTTCAGCTTCGCCCTTGACGTCCACTTCGATGCTCTGGGGGAGAAAAAGAAGTAGGTTTGACATACAGAAAAATTAGTTAAATTCAATTGAAATCTTAATTGAAATTTTAATCGAAATCAAATATGAGATTGATATTAAAGTTTGAATTAAAATTAAAATTTAAATTGAAATCGAAATTTAAATTTATTTTTTAAAATTCAAAATTCGATATTCAAAACAAAAAATTCAATCTTCAAAAAATTAAATTCAAACTTCAAAATTTAAGATTCAGAATTTAAAAATATTCAAACTATTACTCAATATTCAATATTAAAAATTTAAGTTTCAAGATTCAATATTTATAATAAAAAAAAAAACAAAAATAAAAACTAAAACTAAAACTAAAACAAAATTTAATATTAAAATTTCAGACTTCAAAATATAAAACTCAAAATTAATAACTACAATTTCCAGAGATTAAAATTAAGTTGCAATATTAAAATTTTTAATTAAAAATTTTTTCTTAATTTCAAATGTCAAAATTTAAAATTTAAAGCTCAAAATTTAATATGTATCAAAACTTCAAATATCAATATATAAAATTCAAAATCCAAAACTCAACATTCAAAATTAATTACAAATAATTCAAAAGATTGGGAATTTTAAGTTCAGTATTTAAAAACTAAAGTTCAGAATTACAAATTTTAAATTTTAATGTTAATTAAAATTTGTAATTCAAAGTTTTTTCTTAATTTCAAATCTCAAAATTTAGTATGTATCAAAATTTTAAATATCAAAATATAAAATTCAAAATCCAAAATTCAACATTCAAAATTAATTACAAATAATTCGAAAGACTCGAAATTTTAAGTTCAATATTTAAAATCTAAAGTTCAGAATTAGAAATTGAGACATCAAACAATTAAATTCAAACTTTAAAGTTTAAGGTTAAAAATTTAAAAATCCTAACTCAATATTATTAATAATTAAAAATTCAATTGATTCAAATTAAAGTTCAATATTCAATATTAAAAATTCGTGTGTTTAAAAGTCAATATTCAAAATTTATAATTCAAAATTTTTTTTATTAAAAACTCAAAATTGAAAATCCAAAAAATCAAAATCCAAAAATTAAAATTCGAAATTCTAAAGTTCAGAATTAAGAACTAAGAAAATTAAAATTTCAAGATTTAAGATTAAAAATTTTAAAATCAGAATTCAAAATTAATCAGGGACCGATTTTAATCGTTATTTTCATTTCTTCGGATGAAAAAATCATTATGAAAACTTCGTTAAGAATAAAATGCAAGTATGCCGATACAATGATTTTAGCACATTTCTATCCAAATATGAGCTCATCTTTATTCTAAAGATTTTTATTTTTTAAATTTTTAAATAACCATTATTTACGATTTTTATTTTTTCGATCAAAAATAATTTTTATTATTGAATTTAAATTTTTCCGATGAAACTTGATCGATATTTTATGATTTTTATTTTTTCGATCAAAAATAATTGTTATAATTGGATTTAAATTTTTCCGATCAACTTTAATCAATATTTTTTTATTTTTTCTCCGATCATAGTAAACTTTTTCAAACGTTAGTGAATCCTATATTTGATGGCTTGAAGTTGACGATTGTGCCAACATTGGTGCAGTTCTATTTGAGAACAAAATTTGCAAAAAAAAACAAGTTTTTAGAGTTTATTATAATCGGAAAAATTTAAATCCAGTAATAACAATTATTTTTGATCGAAAAAATAAAAATCATAAAATATCGATCAAATTTCAACGAAAAAATAAAAATCAAATTATAACGATTAAAAATGATTTTTTTTATAAAAATGATAATCGTTACGGTCCCTGAAATTAATAAATAAAAATTCAAAAAATTCACATTAAAGTTAAATATTCAATAACAAAAATTTATGTTTCAAAATTCAATAATCAAAATTTATAATTCAACATTTTTTTTTGAATTTCAAATCTTAAAATTTAATATTAAAATATTAAACTTCAAACTATAAAATTTAAAACTTCAAAATCAAGTTCAAAACTCAACATTCAAAATTAATAATAAAAAATTCTAAAGACTCAAAATTTTAAAGTATCTAAAATCTTTAGTTCAGAATTAAAAATTCGACGTTCAAAATAAAAATTATAAATTTAAAATATAAAATAAAAAATATAAAAAAAATAAAAATTAAAATTAAAGATTAAAAACTAAATATTCAAAATTTAAAATCAATAAAAATCTTTAAATAGCCAAATCTAAAATTTAGTCAATTAAAATCCAAAAATTAAAGTTAATTAATAATTTCTCGTTCAGTCATTAAAAGTCGCAACATGCACGATTTTATATAAAAATCACATTCAGGCGTAAATTACCCAAACGAAAACATCACAACGAGAAATTAATTAATTTTTTGTGTTTCAGCGTGACTCGAACTTGCGTCAGCTTGTTTGCTAGCGCGGCGTGATATCGCTGCGCCACAGACGCTCGTCAATATTTGGTGGCAAAGTGCCATTTTGTATTCGATTAGAATTTGCTTTGTAGCAGAGACACAAACCAATGTATGTAGCTTTGGAAAGAACCAAATGGACATAGGGTGGAGGGCAAATTGTTAAAGTGGAAAATATTTTAGCGTGATAATTGAAAATCATTTTGTTCGTTTTGCTTGTTTTGCTGTGGTAGATTGGTTGCATGGATTTCTCATACCCATATATATGTGCATAAAATATGAGGGTTGTTTGATAAGTTCGTACATTTTATTTTTCAACATAATCTTTTTTTCCTGCCAAAAAATTGGCTTCTTCAAGGCTCTCAAAAAAGCATTTGTTTCTGTGATGATTTCTTCATTTGACCCGATTCTCTTTCCACACAGCCATTTCTTCAAGTTAGGGCACAGGAAATAATCGGAGAGGGCTAAATCTGGAGAATATGATGGTGAGGTAGCAATCCGTAACCAAATTTACGAACCTTTGCCTTGATGACTACACACGTGTGCGGCGGTGCACTGTAGATATTGATGAAACAGAATTTTTTTCTTGCCAAATGCGGTCGTTTTTCCTTCAAATCAAGATCGAATCTGTCCAAAAGCTCTGAGTAACATTTGTCGGTAATTGTTTTACACTTTTCAAGATAACCGATGTGAATGACACCTCCTGCATCCCAAAGAAAAAGACTGTGGTCATAACCTTATTGGCTCACAGACCCACTTTGGCCTGCTTTGAAGCCAACCGGAGAAATCCACTGTTTTGAATGTTCCGTGGTTTAGTGATGGGCGAGTCCGAGATGTTTTATTCGATTCTCTCGATTGTTGAAACATCTCGAATGCTCTCGATGTTTTTCATTCGTATTCGAGTCAAGTCGTAAATTTCCGTCAGTCGAAACAATCGCTAAAACATCTCGGACTCGCCATTGATTCCTCTTGTTTTCAAAGCAACCGTACATTTCGGACTCGCTGCAAAAATACATAACATTTGTTGTTGCCGCTTGAATATCAAAATTGCTTAAAAAAGTATACAGAGGTACAAATCTATTGCCGTTGTCACTGCTCGTAAAATTAATTTGTTTCGTAAGCGTCTCACTTCAGAAAATTTATTAATGTATTAATGTTTAAATAATTAAATAATTAATTGTATTTATTAAACACGACACTCTTTAATTGTGATTGCAAAAATGCAGCGTCTATATATAGCATATTTTTCAATTTGGTTCATTTATTTACATATGTAGTTGCCTCAATTCCATTAACAATCCTACTTTCTCATCAACAGTACTCATTCAGTTTATTTTATCAACTAAAACAAATCATCAAAACAACAGCCGGCCCGCCGACTCGGAACAGTCGCAAAAACATCTCGCTTGTGTAGTCGAGATGTCATCGAAACAACCTCCGACTCGCCGACTCGGAATAATCGCAAAAACATCTCGGTTGTGTAGTCGAGATGTCATCGAAACAACCTCCGACTCGCCGACTCGGAACAATCGCAAAAACATCTCGATTGTGTAGTCGAGGAGCGAGTCAACTTTTGACTCGATTGTGATTTTGCAACGATGGCGATTCTCTCGATTGTCTAAACATCTCGGACTCGCCCATCACTACCGTGGTTTCTGCTGTGGTGTGATGGTACAAAAACTCATTCGAATTGTGGTTTGGTAGTCTTTTAAAAGATGGTATTTGACAGTGTTGAATTCAAAATTACTGTTCGCCGAGTTCAAAATGTGACGTAGGTACTTATCAAACAACCCTAGAATTAAGTGTTATTTGCTTCACTACTGCACGATCTATAAGTTTGCGATTACTTCGAATCGCTGCCTTGCAAGATAGACCATGATATCTTGACAGTTAATGGACATCAACGAAAGCTATGGTAGGGTTGATTTTCTTTATCTTGTACGCTTATTTGAATTAATTTGATTCATAATGAACGGCAACTCGTTTCCAAAGACACCGAGAGGAAACGTTGAATACACGTTTCGGCAATTGTTTGAATGGACGACTAATATTCCCGAAATGAATCAAACACGAAAGAAAATCCCGAGAACCAATGAGATGTTTGAACAAATGAGACAAACAAATAAAATCTATCCGATTTGCCCTTCGCTAGCAAGCAGTTGACGAAGAGATGCAGTAGCAAGCAGTTGCAAGTTCTTATTATGATACTCATACTCATACTTCTCAAAACTCACCTGCCCATCGATGAACTGCACATTGCCGAGCAACAGCACAGCAGCCAATACGCGCACCACATCCAAAAACGGTATACCCAAAATGCCCAAGCACGTTTTCCACGCCTGAAAACGTGCAGCATCCTCCTGCTCATTCTGTGAAATATCGCCACCTTGCAAATAACGCAAATTCGCTGGCGAATAGCCCTCCAAATTCAATTTGATGCGCTCCTCTCGACTCAAACCGGCAAGCATTTGATAGAAAATATGATAATTCTTCTCCTTCGGCAGTGGACGTATGACACGTGTCTGATCCAAAAAGTAACAATGAATCTTAGTGCGATAGAGCGCGCCATCTGTGACCTGCACCTCAATAAATTGACCAATGCGAGACGATTCCGAGTTGGTCGTGGTTTTTGCTGAACCCAAAGAACGCAAAACCGTAAATGCGGCAGCTAAATGTTTGAAAGCATCCGTTTCTGGACCACCACCAGCAATGGCAAACAGCTGACGTAGCAGCAACATGGAACAGTGCGTTTTACCAGCGCCAGATGTGCCCGAAAGTATAATCGCTTGCGGATAACCCGTTTCGGTTTGCTGGCGTACCGCCTCCTGTACGATTTTGTGTAGTTGTGGCGCCAAAGGTAATGAGCGTGTGGAGGAGAGAGTGAGCGGATTGCCAACATCGCGATATGGATTGATGGCGAGTAGAATGGGGCCAACATTTGTCTGTGGTAGGCAGAGAAAATAAAAGAGAAAGAGAGGGAAATTAGTTTTTTAAATTCATAAAGTGAGGTTATGTTAAGTAGACAAGTTTTATTTTTCTTCCTTACAAAATAGCAATGATCGTTGAAACGCGCCTGCAACGTGCGCATCACTGCATCCTCGGTCAGCGGTCCCGGCAAGTGTATCAAATCCTCGATCTCACATGGCTGTTTAGCGCTGTTGCCATGGTGATTGCCGGCCGACGCAATGTGGCCACCACCACCACCGCTGACATGCGTTCGCAGGCCACCAAGACCGCCGCCAACAACAGATTGATTATACGAATTACGCTGATCGGCATTTGTATCGTTATAACCGAATGGTGTAACGGTATTACTAAAAATATTGCCATGACTCTGACTTGCGCTCAGCGACGATTGTTTGTGCGTGGCTATGGGAACGAAAGGTGGCAAGTTGTTGTTGTTGTTGTGGTTGTGATGGCTGCTCAGGTCCTGTTGCTGCTTTTGATGGATGTGGTGGTGAGAGCCAATAATGGCGGAAGAGCGCATCGGAAGCGTGTGAGCGTTGTGTTGGTTTTGGAGTTGTTGTTGTTGTACTAGTTGCTGATGACTCAGTTGCTGCTGCTGCTGTTGTTGTTGTTGTATGCTCGTCGGCAATGGGTGCGGTATGGATGTGTTGCGTGTGGAAATGATGCCAACACCAGCACCAGCTGCAGCAGCACCCGTTGGCAATGTGTTTGTGTTGGCAGCGGAAATTGTTGCTGCTGTTGTTGTTGTTGTTGTATTGTGTGGAAATGTGTGACTGTTGTAGCTGTGCAAATGTGACTAGTTATGTGAAGAAAAAAAATGGGATGAGAAAAATACTTAATTGCTTAGAATTGCATGGTGATTATCTAATGCATTAGGGTGGATCAGTATTCAGCGGAGCAAAAAAAAAACCGAGCTTAAGGTTTCGGCAACCAGATGAGTACTTTGCCCTAGATTGTTTATATGCATATTTTTTTCAAATCCGGAAGTCGATTCCCGAGATATAGGTCAAAAGGTCAAAACGTGGACATGGCTTTCCCATGAATATTTTTGGACGATATTAGTATCAAATGAAAGGTATTCAGCAGAGAATTTATATAGAATAGTACTCATTGTAATTCCTAGATCTGGTCTCCAGATATGGGTCAAAACGTGGACCCGGATGACCCTCGAATGTTTCTGAGCGATATTGGTGTCAAATGAAAGGTCTTGATGAGGACTTCTACATAGAACTCTTTTATTTGTGATGCCTATGGGCCAAAACGTTGACGCGGATGATCCCGGAAAATTTCTCAGCGATATTGGTATCAAATAAAGGGTGTTGAGCAGGGATATTAGATAGAAATGAACTCATTACGATTCCAAGGTGGGGTCCCAAGGTGTGGGTCAACACGCGGACCCGGATAACACCGGGATATTTCTCAGGTAGATTGGTACCAAATGAAAAGTGCTGAGCAGGGCCTTTACACAGAGACGAACTCATTATGATTCTTAGGTCAGGTCCCTAGATGTAGGTCAAAACGGGGACCCGGATGGGCCCGGATTATTCTCAGCGATATTGGTACTAAATGAAAGGTGTTGAGCATTACTCTCATGTAGAGCCGTCCCCATTATGATTTCTTGGTCAAGTCCCCAGATACCCTACCCATTATGGTTCCTAGGTCAAGTCCCCAGATGTGGGTTAATAAGTGGACCCGGATGACCCCGGTATGCTGCTGAGCAAAACTGATATAAAATGAAAGGTGACTGCTATATAGATATATTTTCATAGTGATTCCTAGGCCGGGTACCTAATTATGGGTAAAAGAGACGATTCGGATGCCAACGGAATGTTTTTAAGCAACGACGAGAATATAATGAAAATGGAATGAAAAGGATGGGGAGAGACACAGTAAGGCAGGGAATCACAGAAGGAATAAGAGGGGGAATGAAAAGAAGAAAGACAGAATAGGAGAGGTAAGAGAAAGCGGTAGATAAAGGGAAGCGGAAATGTGACGGGAAGGGAAAAAGGAAACGGAAATGAATGGAAAGATAAATGGAAAGGGACAGAGAAAGGGAATAGTGGAGGGAAAGAGAGTTGGAGACTAATACGAAGAAAAATGGGATAAGAACATGAAGAGGGCAAACTTTAGGAAATATCAATTTTTTCCTTCACTTTTTTTATTTATCTGACTTTTGCTGAGCTCTGCATCCCGAGGTAATTTCGGTTTCTAGATACTTCCAAATTATTTTAAAGTGTGCCGTTTTTCGTTTCAAGTGCCTATAATAGGAAGTGGGCCAAAGCAAAGCTTGGCCGGGTACAGATAGTCTTTCAATAAAATGGTTCGTGGTACGCTCAGGCACTTCAGGCAGCACGTGTGTATTAAATACTCCGACTTGAACCTCCTTCTTGATCTGGTTTCTGACCTTATTACTTTATATGTATATTTGCTATCTATCGCTATCACTAGTATGCGTACACCATGGAGCTTAGATGGCGGTGCGATACATTCTTCAATTATGATCTTATATAGAAGATTCTGCGGGTAGTAAAAGACGAGTCTTAAGTCATGCTTTATGAAAAGCTTTGGCCTCCTCGGAACCTGAAAAATACCTACTTTAGATGTGTTTTAAAGTACTATGGAAAGTACATTAGTTGGAAAGAGATCCCAGATTATTTGAACCACCCTAATGCAACCATTTATTAATACGATTGTAAGCCAAGCGTAGAGCAATGTAATCGCTCATGTCAACGGCAACGATTACTCACCTTCGTATGATTATTGCTGTTATTGTTGTTGTTAATGTGCATGAATGTGTTGCTGTTATTGTTGTTGGCATTTGTGCATGACGTCAAGGCTGCATTATTATTGATGTGATTGTTGTTGCTGCTATTGCCACTCGATTTGTGTAATGTGTTGTTGTTGCTGCCAAGTGTGGGAATTAATGTTGAATGTGATAAATGTAATGACTGTTGTTGTTGGTGGTGATGTTGCAATGTAGTGCTATTGATGACTGTGCTTGTTGTTGTTGTAGTATTACTATTGTGGTTGTGGTTGTGCTGTTGGTTTGAATTGTGTAAATTCGGTGTGGATGCATTCAAATTGTGGCCCGTTAGCGTTGCTGAATTGGCAACATGTTGTTGTTGTTGTTGCTGTTGTTGTTGGTGATGTTGTTGCGCATTTCCCACCGTTGTTACTACATTGCAATTGTTGCTATTTAGTGTATTATTGCTGTTGTTATTGTTTGTTGTACTATTGTTGTTGTTGTTGTTATTGTTATTTTGTTGTCCCTGCTGTCCAACATGCAACCGATTCCGTAGTGTGACTAATTCGGTGCTTAAACTTTTGAGGCGTTGCTGCAGATGCACAGCTTCATTGGAGGAGGAGGCGTCTGAAAAGAAGAAGAACAAAAGCGAAAAAGATAAACTCATGTTAGAAATCGAAGGAGGTATGTACTATGTTAAGAGGAGGTGTTTTTCTTAAATTAAAATGTAAGCGTTGATAAAATGGGATTAAAAATAGTTATTAGATATTTATTTATTTCTCCTGAGGTCTTTGATTTCAACAACTGCCAGAAACCGTGAATTTAGCTTTATATTCTTCATAGGAAAATACTTCTATTAGTTTTCTTATACAAAGAACTTTTTAGAAAGAAGTGCCATTTCTTCTCTACTTGGATTTATATTCAACTATTTGCTCCTCCCATGTTGTTTCTAATATATGTACGTCAGCTAGCGAGAAAAGAAAAGCACGGGATCGCTTAATTTAACGTCACTATCGTGAAGCCATCTTCTAGACAGTTAGGGGCCAAAAGGGTAAGTATAAATTGTTTGTGAGTCGAGTCTGGGATTAGGAGCAAAACTCGGCCATAAAACTCGTCAGAGTTCTAATACGGCCATTGTAGTATTATTATTGTGGGTCGAGTCTGAATAACAGCTCCATAATGAGGATAAGTTCTCTGAATTTTTGCGAAACAAATGCCTTTTTCTTCGCCCTTTTATGCTTCCCACATACATACTTAGACCGTATGTCTCTTTGAGCAGATATGGGTAAAAACACTCCCAAATTTGATGGCTAAAAACCTTTTTGAAAGAGTTTCCTATACGAGCTCATGAAATTATTACAACATCGGACCATTCAAAATTACTCGCAACTTTGCTAAACATCTCTTTGTTGAAAATATTTCCTTATATAAGGCATAGGATCGTTGAAGTTGCTCCAGCCTCATCTCAAAAACCTATAACCTAAAGTCTTGTTTTACATGGTCGAAAAGTTGAAAAAGAATGGAAGGTTGGTTGGTTGGAGTGAAAAGTAAAAGTAAAAGAGAATGAGCAGCTCGGAAACCAGAGCTGATCCTAGACCTTATATCCATCCCATTGAATTTAAATATTTAAGCAGCCCCTCAGTCCTGGCTTTCTTGAGTTCCGAGAGGTTGTCGAAGAAAGGTTTGCCAAGGAACTTTATTCCGCCTTGGCAGTGCAAATGATAATCGCATAGTAGGTGCTTCACCATCTCCTCCGTCCCAGGAAGGCTGCAGCTGCGACACAAGGTCCTTGTAAGAAAGCCACAGACTTCTGCAGACCCTGCAGGCCCTCAACCGTCTCCATTTGGTTTTAGCCTCCTCGAACCAGTGCCGAGAGAATCGGTCCTTGATGCAACTCAGCGGCGCAGGAAGCTCCTCCACCTCTGCGACATCAAGAGCCGATCCCTGCCTGACCAGCTCATCAGCCATTTCGTTGCCCAGATCAGAGATAATTTATGTCGACTTGTCAAGCCCATGACCCGCTCTTTGTACTGCATAACCAAGCTTGATGACACCATTGCAGGCCGCAGAGCCCTAACAACCGCCTGACTAGCCGAAAAAACTTCCTATCCTGTTTCCGGCATCGGCCCTTCTCGTTGGAAGTAGAGCCCTGCAGGCCTTCTGTATGGCGAAAACTTCGGATTGAAAGACGTTCGCCGTATCCGAGAGCCTAATTGATATGGAAGTGTCTGGATGAGTTGCGAGAAGACACCCGTCCCTGCTATGCATGCCACCAAATCGACTAAGCTCCATGATATCAATATACAAAATCATATTTTAATGGATCTAGCACTTTTCTTAATAGCACTAACCAACGTCGAATTTTATAGCAATGTTATGCTTTCAATTCATGTTCGTGAAAGGTAAAATAAAACATTTCCCTAGTTTTTATATAGAGACATCAAGTCTAACTTCTAAGTAGCCGCCTTGGTTATACATAAGTTTCCATGAATTTTATATGAATATGTATAAGATATAACACATTTATATCTATACCATTACTTAAACAAAACTTTTATTTTAATTGTGGCTATTAAATTAGCATACAAAAGAAGAAGGCTTCTTGAACAAACTCAACTGTAAATTAAAAAAGAAAGATAAACCTACATATATGTAGTAAATCTTCACTTTCGAGATATACATTTTATTAAGCACAAACACAGAAATAATTCTAAAGAAATGTCAAATACTTAATACAGATGGAATGTCACAGAGTTTGAAGAGTGAGACGGAAAAGACGAGACAGAGTGAGCACAGTCAGCATCTCAGAGCTGAATAAACCAAAGCGAGAGTTTTAAAACTCCGAACTTGCAACACTCAAAACTTGTTTTAATGTTTATTAAGTTTAAATTTACTTTGCGCTCTTTTAAGTCAGCTCTTTTCTGCCAAACCTTGTTTAGAGTTTAAGTCTCTCTAGAGAAGGTAAGCGATCAAGATCTGCGCAACACATACATAAATATTTGGCTAAGTCATGGTAAACGATAATTGATCGTAAATTCATATTTTTTTTTTTGGTTTTGTATGTTATTTTCTTTTCTTTCATTTCTTGAGTTTGTTTGCATATATTATACAAATTTAATTTCTTCGTTTTATTATTTTCTTGCGGTCAATGGTGTTTGAAGTTAGCGAACGAAGAGTGACTGATTCGCTTACAATGTGTTTACATACATCGGCGATATGTACAAACATTTGTATATTTTAGGACCAAATTTTAAACGAAGATACATAAATACATAATTATCAACCGAAACTAAAGATTCGTGAATACATTATATTTTTCTTTTATTTCGTTTGGCCCTTCATCGTTTGCCTTGACTTGGTACCCCTAACAGGAGCCTTATAGCACACGTGATTACTGAATTCTAGTTTTGGAAGAAGTAATCCATGCTGAATTTACTATAGAACCTGCCGTGAAGTTCTACAATGAACTCAGGTCTATATAATGTGAATTTCTCGTTAGATTAGTTTTATATTTGAGAACGAGCACGACTCTACTAAGAATAGAAAATTCACACTATATAAATTGGCAAAATGGCATTTGGTAGACCTGAACTTATAGAAAACAACTCTTGAAAATAGCTCAACCGAGAAAATGGAGTAGGTATACCTTTCTCTTGAAATAAAGTGATGTTAGCGTTAGTATTTTTGTGGGTGGATAGAATAGAATGGAACTGTGGTAGGCCGGGAAAAACTATGTCTTACCCAATCACTCAGACATATGTATTTGCTCATTGTGATTAAGGCCTTTATATCATGTTCAGACATAAAAATTAATTAAGTCAATTGGGCTTGATTGAACATCCCTAGATTTGGTGTTCAGACATATTTAATTTACTTGGCCCATTTAACAGGTGGGCTCAAGATACATACACACATACATGCCGTGAGCTGAATATCAAACTCTCGTTACCTAAATGTCAAAACTGCAAGGAGGACGAAATAATTTGACATTCAGCTCACAACTTTTACCAATCGTAAACACGAATGCATGTATAGAATAAGCGGAAATAAAAAAAAAATTTGATGGGTGATGAAGAAGAACAAGAATTCAGCTGATCTGACGAACCAACCTGTTTAGTGGACCCTGACGCTAATGACATTTCTCTGATCATGACATTTCATTTTGCTTATGAAACAAGCTTTTTAACAGGGTTGCATGCTGCATTGTTCTTCATTAAGAACTCATTAATTTCAAATGAAGCATTAACTTAGTCAATTTTTGTATGGTAAATTGAGAATCATTAGGCTTGAAAATTGAATGAAGGCTCTTAATATTCAATTAAGGTTGTGTCTGAACATAACATTAGAAAGGATCAGGATGTAGGGAAAAATGTGTGATAGTGCAATCAAAGTTCCTCTGCAAACTTCCCAGATTCTTTAATACCTAAATCTGAGAAGTTTGTAGAGTCGTAGGGAATGCGCATCCGACATTCTCAGCACATCTGAGCCGAGAATGCGCAATCTTAGTCTAGCGAAGGCAGGACAGTTGCAGAGAAAATGCTGTGCCGTCGCGACTTCGTCCTCCTCCAGACAGGATAGGCATAATGAGCTCTAGATAATGCCTATGGTGGCCATGTGCTGGCCATTTGTGTTCATCGGCCAGTTTGTTACCTTGAACACCACAGTCTTCGGGTACAAATAAAATGGAAAAAGCTCAATATAAGTTCTTTTTTTGCAAAAACACATCCTCTTAAGACAGTGGAAGAACAAGAACATGATACAGTTAGGTTGAAGCATTTTCGACACAAACATTAGTATATACATATACACATATATCGTCGTTTAAACTTCCAAACCGCCTAACCGATACTTGTGCCATAAATTAGACTTGAGTTCCTGACGCCAAGCACTATCGACCCGTACAAAACCTTTAGTCGTTGGAAGCTCTATACTTCCTTCTAATGCCCTTTTTATACTCAGCTGTACTAGTACACAGAGTATTATAGTTTTAATCACATAACGGTGGATTGTAACAGAATGAAATAATCGAGATAGATATAGACTTATATATATAAAAATGATCAGGGTGAAAAGAGAAATCGATTGAGCCATGTCCGTCCGTCCGTCCGTCCGTCTGTCCGTCCGTCCGTCCGTCCGTCCGTCCGTCCGTCTGTAAACACTCTAACTCGCGCAAAAATTGAGATATTTTGATGAAATTTGGAATGCAAGTTGGTATCGAGACTGGGACGGTTGGTATTGAAAATGGGCGAAATCGGACCATGACCACGCCCACTTTTCCTATATAGAAAAAATCGGAAATTTGGTATCTCAGTCCCTAATATAGCTGGAGCGATAAAATTTTACCCACATGTTGAGCTCAGGCCCCTGTGAAGAAATTTTATGAAATTTTGGAAAATGGGCGGTGCCACGCCCACTTATTAAGGGTCAAACATTGAAAGTTTTATGAGTCATAACTCAGAAACCGTTGAAGATATATCGATGAAATTTGGTACGCGTGATTTACTTACTTAGGCAAATGTTTTGACGGAAAATTGTCAAAATCGTTTGACGGCCACGCCCACTTTTATATATGTGTATTATAAAGTGACCTAATAAAAACATTTTAAGCGATATCTCTGTCAAATATAAAGATCTATCACTGGCATGAGTCCAACTATGAACATAAAACGAAAACCACAAAAATTTTGGAAAATGGGCGGAGCCACGCCCACTTATTAAGAGGCAAACATTGAAAGTTTTATGAGTCATAACTCAGAAACCGTTGAAGATATATCGATGAAATTTGGTACGCATGATATAAGTTCTTTTTTTGCAAAAACACATCCTCTTAAGACAGTGGAAGAACAAGAACATGATACAGTTAGGTTGAAGCATTTTCGACACAAACATTAGTATATACATATACACATATATCGTCGTTTAAACTTCCAAACCGCCTAACCGATACTTGTGCCATAAATTAGACTTGAGTTCCTGACGCCAAGCACTATCGACCCGTACAAAACCTTTAGTCGTTGGAAGCTCTATACTTCCTTCTAATGCCCTTTTTATACTCAGCTGTACTAGTACACAGAGTATTATAGTTTTAATCACATAACGGTGGATTGTAACAGAATGAAATAATCGAGATAGATATAGACTTATATATATAAAAATGATCAGGGTGAAAAGAGAAATCGATTGAGCCATGTCCGTCCGTCCGTCCGTCCGTCCGTCCGTCCGTCCGTCTGTCCGTCCGTCCGTCCGTCCGTCCGTCCGTCCGTCTGTAAACACTCTAACTCGCGCAAAAATTGAGATATTTTGATGAAATTTGGAATGCAAGTTGGTATCGAGACTGGGACGGTTGGTATTGAAAATGGGCGAAATCGGACCATGACCACGCCCACTTTTCCTATATAGAAAAAATCGGAAATTTGGTATCTCAGTCCCTAATATAGCTGGAGCGATAAAATTTTACCCACATGTTGAGCTCAGGCCCCTGTGAAGAAATTTTATGAAATTTTGGAAAATGGGCGGTGCCACGCCCACTTATTAAGGGTCAAACATTGAAAGTTTTATGAGTCATAACTCAGAAACCGTTGAAGATATATCGATGAAATTTGGTACGCGTGATTTACTTACTTAGGCAAATGTTTTGACGGAAAATTGTCAAAATCGTTTGACGGCCACGCCCACTTTTATATATGTGTATTATAAAGTGACCTAATAAAAACATTTTAAGCGATATCTCTGTCAAATATAAAGATCTATCACTGAAATTTTGTGGCATGAGTCCAACTATGAACATAAAACGAAAACCACAAAAATTTTGGAAAATGGGCGGAGCCACGCCCACTTATTAAGGGGCAAACATTGAAAGTTTTATGAGTCATAACTCAGAAACCGTTGAAGATATATCGATGAAATTTGGTACGCATGATATATTTACTTAGGCAAATGTGTGGACGAAAAATTACCAAAATCGGTTGACGACCACGCCCACTTTTATATATGTGTATTATAAAGTGGCCTAATAAAAACATTGTAAGCGATATCTTTGTCAAATATAAAGATAATTCATTGAAATTTTGTGACATGAGTTCCACAATAGACCGAAAACATAAAATAGACAAATTTTGGAAAATGGGCGTGGCACCGCCTCCTTTTGGACAAAGGGATATACGAGATTTCTTAGTCTATAACTCGACAAATAATTGAGATATTATGACGAAACTTGGTTTATACACTTTTATAACTTGTGTTAATAGACACGCAAAAATTTATTGAAATCGGTTTATGACCACGCCTACTTTTTAACAGATATTTCTGGAATACCCTTTGGGAATTTGTAACGTGACATCTTTGTCATAAAGGAATTAATTTTTGCACAAAAGATAATATTGATATGCTTAGTTGGATGACTGATAAAAATTTAGAAAATGGGCGTGGCTACGCCCACTTTATGCAGCACTCGCTTTATATAAAGTACACCGTGTTTCCATCAAACGCAAACAAACAATGAAAGCATACAGCTGAGTATCTAATGTTCGATTCCACTCGAACTTAGGCTTCCTTACTTGTTAATTCTGAATTCATAGAGCTGGGCTTCTGGAATATGTGGCTTCTAGACGAATGGGGCACCGATTCCACAAATTTTCGAGGAGTCCATCTGACAGACAAGCTGAGAAAATTACACTGAAGCAAACTTCAAGTTCAAACAGAACTTTTAGTGCCTTCTTAATAACTTGCTGGCCCTCATCTACAGATATGAAATTTGATTGTTATTGTTTAAACACATATTTTGATCTAAAGATAAGAAAGTAGCAAATAAAGGGACATATTTTCTCGCCTTGAATATCATCTAAAAATCCAAAGCTTTCACACATGCACTTATTGTAGATAAGCTTTTACTAAAGAAAAAGTAGGCTTCTGTTAAAATATCCGAGTCGGAGCATATCGATTTATCTCCTTTCTTTTTCTGTTTTTTTTTCTCTTTCTTTTTTTCTTTTTATACTCAGCTGTACTAGTACACAGAGTATTATAGTTTTGATTTCCTAACGGTGGATTGTAACAGAATGAAATAATCGAGATAGATATAGACTTATATATATCAAAATGATCAGGGTGAAAAGAGAAATCGATTGAGCCATGTCCGTCCGTCTGTCCGTCTGTGAGCACGATAACTCGCGCAAAAATTGAGATATTTTGATGAAATTTGAAATGTAAGTTGGTATCAAGACAGGAACGGATGGTATTGAAAATGGGCGAAATCGGACCATGACCACGCCCACCTCCCCTATATAGTAAAAATCGGAAATTTTGTATCTCAGTCACTAATAGAGCTAGAGTGATAAAATTTCACACACGTATTGAGCTCAGGCCCTTATGAAGAAATATGGTGAAATTTTGGAAAATGGGCGGTGCCACGCCCACTTATTAAGGGGCAAACATTGAAAGTTTTATGAGTCATAACTCAGAAACCGTTGAAGATATATTGATGAAATTTGGTAGGCGTGATATACTTACTTAGGCAAATGGTTGGACGAAAAATTGCCAAAATCGGTTGACGACCACGCCCACTTTTATATATGGGTATTATAAAGTGACCTAATAAAAACAATTTAAGCGATATCTCTGTCAAATATAAAGATATATCATTGAAATTTTATGGAAGGTGTCCAACTATGGATATAAAACAAAAAATACAAAAATTTTGGAAAATGGGCGTGGCACCGCCTCCTTTTAGAAGCAGGAATATACGAGATTTCTGAGCCCATAACTCGACAAATAATCGATATATTATGACGAAACTTGGTGTATACACTTTTATTACTTGTGGTAATACATGTTCAAAATTTTAGAGAAATCGGTTGACGACCACGCCCAATTTTATATATGGGTATCATAAAGTAGCCTAGTAAAAACATTTTAAGCGATATCTTTGTCAAATATAAAGGTAATTCATTGAAATTTTGTGGCATGAGTACTTTTTAACAAAGATATTTCTGGAACACCCTTTGGGAATTTGTAACGTGACATCTTTGTAACTCATAAAGGGATGAAATTTTGCACAAAGAATAATATTCATAAGCTTAGTTGGATGACTGACAAAAATTTAGAAAATGGGCGTGGCTATGCCCACTTTATGCAGCACTCGCTTTATATAAAGTACACTGTGTTTCCATCAAACGCAAACAAACAATTAAAGCATACAGCTGAGTATCGAATGTTCGATTCCACTCGAACTTAGGCTTCCTTACTTGTTTTCTTTATTTTTGGAGCTAGAGCTACAGAAGTGTGTGCGCAAGAAAATGGAAAGAAAATTCCCCAAAAAGTTAGGCCACAACCAATTTCAACAATATGCCACAAAATAAGAGAAATAAGTATGTATTTACATACATACATACATACATACATACATACATATGTAAGATTGTGTGTATGTACAAATTGAAATAAATAACTTAAATTAACCCTTCTGTTACATTTAGGTCATTTGATGACCTTTTCTTGTTTAATTTTCTCATAAATGCTAATATGAACAAAATTTTAGAATTTCGCTCAATGTATTTCTGTATTGAGGAAAATTCTTTCTCAAAAGCATAAAAAGAACGATTTTGCATTATCAAACAAGTGGTAACATCAAAAGTTACGTGTGCGTCCCTTCAGGTCATTCAGTGACCGTCAGTGTTATTTTGTGCGCAAAAGCTGATTTTTATTAAATTCGTATAAAAATGAAAGAGTGAAAGCTTCGGTAAGTATTTTAATTCTAATATTTTATCATTTGTGATATATGTATTTGCAGATTAATATATGTATGGTTTAGAGCCAAATCGCCTGTCACAAAGCCAAATAGAGTATATCATTCATAATGATGTGGATGTTGATGAGTGTAGTGAAGTTGAGGGCGAAGACAATATAGTCGATTAGCTTGAGCCCGATGGTTCTTCTTACGAATATGCAGGAAGTGATAACGACGAATTAATTGACCTTGTATTGGAAAATGAAGGTAGTACCTACTCCCGTGTATTATTCCACAGATAGAAATATTGAGTGGTCAACGTATCCGATTAGGCAGAATAGTGGTAGGACCATAATAGAAAATATAATTTACCGAAACAGCTTCTATAATTCTACAAAATCAGAAGTGCATACAACTGACCAACTTGTTGAAACATATGCATACAAAAGACAAACCAATGTATGGACAAAATCGTACAGAGTTACCGTTTCCACAATCTTTGGCCTTGAACATAAAAATTAAAAACATATTAAGTATATGCATTTAAATAAGTGTATAATCCGATAAATAATCAATTGAACTAATACATTTTGAAAATTTCCATTGAAATTATACTTCCATATCGATATATATGAAAAACACAGGTAAGGTCATTCCGTGACCTTAATGTCACATGCGTAAGTTTTTTTGAATGTAACAGAAGGGTTAAACACAATAAAAAAAACTAACCAAAACTAGCAAGATCACTTCAGCACAACAAACAAATTTACCCAAACTTCATTTCGGCTGTGGAATTGCTTTTGGCACAAAAAGAATAAACTTTGAAACGAAATAAAAATAAATAAAAAAGCACATAACAAATGCTCACAAACTGCGGCAAGGCAGTAACAACAAGCTACCATACATTTTAAGGTACACTCGCATTCACATACTCATGTGTCTAACTATTCAAGCTCTGGAATATGTACTTTGGAGCCACTTTCAGGTAACGAAAAGAAGAAAATGCTGTTTAGAAAAGATCTTGTGTATACAAAAATAGGTACGTATATATACTTACTGTGGTGCAGTGGGTAGAGTGCTCGCCTGCTATGCCAGAGGTCTCGGGTTCGAACCACGGTCCGAGCAAAACACCAAAACAATTTTTCTAATTAGTATAAATCCAATCATTGGATTTTTTAAGAGCAGCGGTCACCTCTCGGCAGTGGGCGGCATACCCTCCGAGTGTATTTCTGCCATGAAAAAGCTTCTCACAAAAAATGCATTCGCCGTTCGGAGCCGGCATAAAACTGTAGGTCCACCCAATTAGTAGGAAAAACAAAAAGGAGCACACTTCGAATTGGGAGAGAAGCTCGGCCATAAAACTCGTCAGAGTTATAATAGCGCCATTGTATTATATTATATTATATATACTTATATGATCATATATATGTATTTTTGTATGTAGGTATGTACATATGTATGTGCTTCTTTGAAAGAGATCAACGTTGTGGCGTCGCTGCTGCCAAACAATAAATCTTGCTGCGGCTTAAAGCTAAACTTAATATTTTGTAAATATGTATGTATATCTACAACTGAAGTTTTGTATGTAGATATGTATGTATGCGTCTTGGCATTTCTTGGTGTAAAATAGCGTGTACATTAGGGTGGTCATTAAAATCAATTTAGCAATTTTCTTCGGTCTCACCCTCTAGATCGGTACCAGTACAGTCAAAAATATCACGTATAAATTTTGTTTGCGATCGGGGAGGGTTAAAGTGTGTCGCATAGGGGTCAAAGTTCAGAAAACTCTATGGAGATCCAAAAAAAAAAATTAATTCATCTTTTTTGTATCAAATGCCCGAAATCGACAGTGCTGAACTAAAATATTTGTTATATAAGTATAAAAATGAATGTTTTTTTTTTACGAGGAGGAAACATTGAAAGCCTTTACCCCGGCAGTGTGGGACTCTAACCCGAACTAAACCACCTACTGTCATCGTACCGAACCCCCCGGTACTACCGTCAAGCTACCGTCGGGAGGTGGATTGAGCACTAGGGTCGCAGTCCGTAGTGGTCGCGTTATTGCCCTCAGTCTGCCTTAGAAGGCTTCACCCATGAATTTTTGTATTTTTATAAAAGTGGTCAGTGTTAGGTGGTCTGCAGAGGCTGAAGCTCCGCACCACGCGCGATGACGGGTGCAGGAGGCCTAGCTCCTGTACGTATCCGTCCATAACGGATGCAGGAGTACGAGCTCCTGTACGTATCCGTTCCACTCTAAGTGTTCAATTTTAGGTGGTCTGCGGAGGCCATAGCTCCGCACCACGTGCGATGACGGATGCAGGAGGCCTAGCTCCTGTACGTATCCGTTTCATTCAAAGTTCACAATGTTAGGTGGTCTACGGGGGCCAAAGCTCCGTACCACGCGCGATGACGGATGCAAGAGGCCTAGCTCTTGTACGTATCCGTAACGGATGTAGAAGGCCGAGCTCCTGTACGTATCCGTTCCACTCGAAGTGCTCAATGTTAGGTGGTCTGTGTAGGCCAAAGCTCCGCACCACGCGCAATGACGGATGCAGGAGGCCGAGCTCCTGTACGTATCCGTTCCACTCCAAGTGGTAATTGTTAGGCGTACCTATGTTTAGAAGGGAAAATCTGACACAATTAGCGCCCCTTTAGTCGCCGCAGCTTCGCCGTATTCTCTCTAGGCTTCTCAGTGTTTTCATGGTGTCTGCTATTGCGTCACTCGCTGCAGTCCATTTTGCCTTGCTTTCTAGCATATGCTTCACGAACGACTCAGGTGTATAGTCTCCTCCAAATATTCTACGGAGCTTGTTTCTATATTCGTAGAATCTTGCACACTCAAAGAATACGTGGTATGTATCCTCTATTGCTGGGCCCCCGCAGTGATCGCACGTTGGATTCGACTCGTGCTTAAAGCGAAAGAGATAGGCCTAGAAACAACCGTGTCCAGATAGGAACTGCGTCAGGTAGAAATCGACTTCGCCGTGTGCTCGTTCCAACCAACATTTCAAATCTGGTATGCATCGATGTGAAATGAATGTGTGTGTCGTTTATGGACTCCAAAAGTAATCAACCGATCTTTATGAAATTCACAGTAGATTCATGTGGTATTAGCGTACATAATAGGGTATAGAATTTCGAAAAAGTCGGAACTTCCCGGAATATAGGCCCAAATGTGGACCCAGAGTGGCCCAGCAAGTCTTTGAGCAATATTGGTATCAAATTAAAGGTGTTGAGCAAGCCTTCAATATAGAGTTATTTTCATTCCGATGCCTAGGCCGGATCCCCAGATATGGGTCAAAATGTGGAACCGAGGGACCCCTGAATGCTTCCAAGCGATATTGGTAGCAAATGAAAGGAGTTGAGCAGGGCTTAAGCATATACACTTACGGTCAAAAAAAACGCCGATTTTAACATCACAAGTATAAGTGGTAGTTTTGGACTAAAAATAATACTTGTTTATTTGTAACTCTTATCAGTTGATTATATTAGCTCTCTAATCCTAATTCTAAATCATTTCAAGGGTGCTCATACCACAAAAACCTGTTTTATAGACGTTTTTAAGCTAAAATCATAATAAAATAAGTTTCCGTATAACATATTTAGTTGTTTAAATTAAAAAAAAAGATTAACTGCATTAAAAAACAATGGGTTTTTATATAGTTTATTATTATATCAACACTTTTATTAATTCCGAAGAAATAATTGGAAGAAAAATCATATTAATACCGGGTATGGCCTCCTCTCGCGTTAATCGCGCATTCCAAACGGGAGGGCATACTATCGTACAGTTTCTGGATCAATTCTGGTGAAATATCATTATACCAAGAGTACTCAATGATTTCTTTCAACTTTTTGAGACTACTCGGCTTTTTCTGGCGTACCATTCTCTTTAATATTGACCACAGGTTCTCAATGGGATTGAGGTCTGGGCTATTTCCTGGCCATGGCATCGACTCAATCCCCGAAAGAGACTTGTATTCATTTACCTAAAAGAGATAAACGTTGTTATCTTTCTAATTGATTAAAATTAAAATGTTAATACGCCTAATTCGGCTGTATGATTACCGCTTTCGAGCGATGACATGGTGCAGAATCATCTTGAAAAATGATGTTTGCTACACGCTCGCTTAGGCCCTCAATACTTGGTATAACGCCGTCTTTAATGATGCCAATGTAGGCGGTGGAGTTAACGTAACCCTCCAGCAACAAAATTTTACCAACTCCATAGCTTGTTATTGCCCCCCACACCATTACATACGGAGAATGCTTCACAGTTGTCTGAACGCAGTTGTGACTAAATCGCTCTGTTTTTTTTGCGGCGAACGACGCATCCCGAATCTGAACTGAATAGATTTATTTTGCACTCATCAGAAAATATGACTCTTTCCCAGTCGTATCTTGACCAATTTCTTCTTTCGCGACACCAGATTAGACGGGCGAAACGCATTTTTGTGGTGAGAAGCGGCTTTTTTGCTGGTCTATGAGCCATCAAATCATTTTCTCTCAAGCGACGCTGTACTGTTGAGATGCTGATATCAATGTTGATGCTATCCTTTAATTCTGCAGCAATTTCAGGAGCAGTTTTAAAACGATCCCGCAGAGCTACCTTCACGATATCCCTATCATCGCGATCAGTGGTCATCCGTGGGCGTCCGCTACCAGTACGGCGGGCTAAGCTATCCGTTTCCAAATATTTGACCCAGAATCTCCTTACAGAGGATTCATTGCAATGTACTTCGCGTGCGATATCGACATTTCGCATGTTTTGCCGCTTACATACAATTATTTCAATTTTTTGCTTTTCGGACAAAACCATTACGTTTATAAATTTAGATGATTTCACAAGAACTGGTACGGGATTATTATACTTCTTGTCATATAATATCACATAATAAACTAAGGATTTTGCAAAGCTCACTACAAAAACTAAAAAGTTCCGTTAAGTAGCTGTAGGTACAGTAGAAGTACTGTAACAGGGAAAAAAATTTTGTTGGCGTTTTTTTTGACCGTAAGTGTAGCTATTTTCAACGTGATTTCGAAAGCAGTTTCCCAGAGATGGCGCAAGATGGTGATGGACGGTCTCGGTAAGGTAAAGATGAACGTGAAGGTAAAGGTAAATGTAAATGTAAAGGTAAAGGTAAGGGTAAAGGTAAAGGTAAAGGTAAAGGTAAAGGTAAAGGTAAAGGTAAAGGTAAAGGTAAAGGTAAAGGTAAAGGTAAAGGTAAAGGTAAAGGTAAAGGTAAATGTAAGGGTAAAGGTAAATGTAAAGGTAAAGGTAAATGTAAAGGTAAAGGTAAAGGTAAAGGTAAAGGTAAAGGTAAAGGTAAAGGTAAAGGTAAAGGTAAAGGTAAAGGTAAAGGTAAAGGTAAAGGTAAAGGTAAAGGTAAAGGTAAAGGTAAAGGTAAAGGTAAAGATAAATGTAAAGGTAAAGGTAAATGTAAAGGTAAAGGTAAAGGTAAAGGCAAAGGTAAAGATAAATGTAAAGGTAAAGGTAAAGGTAAAGGTAAAGGTAAAGGTGAAGGTAAAGGTAAAGGTAAAGGTAAAGGTAAAGGTAAAGGTAAAGGTAAAGGTAAAGGTAAAGGTAAAGGTAAAGGTAAAGGTAAAGGTAAAGGTAAAGGTAAAGGTAAAGGTAAAGGTAAAGGTAAAGGTAAAGGTAAAGGTAAAGGTAAAGGTAAAGGTAAAGGTAAAGGTAAAGGTAAAGGTAAAGGTAAAGGTAAAGGTAAAGGTAAAGGTAAAGGTAAAGGTAAAGGTAAAGGTAAAGGTAAAGGTAAAGGTAAAGGTAAAGGTAAAGGTAAATAATAATAATAATAATTCCCAACGGTTTACCCTCCATTTCCCGCCCGACCGACGCGAGGGGCGCAATCCGCATGACGCACGGATATATTTTTTAATTTTGCCAAGGTGTTGAGTGGCTTGGAGTTTGTTAAACGTCGAGTTCTTATGCTGCTCAGCTACAGAATAGAAATTCATCAGCTGATTACACATACATAAGTTTATATATACACTTACTCAGTTAACAATAAAATACATATTATACTAAATTAGTAGAAGGAAACTATATCTAGTAGACAATTTGTTATTTGTTAAGAATTGAAAGAAGAGTTTTCCTTATAATGGATAGAGAGTCAGAGATGTCAAAGTAGGTAGAGTATGTGTTAAAACTTTTGCATAGATATCGGAATGGCTCATTCAATTCAAAATTAGTTTTACATTGTTTTAAAAATATGGGCTGGTAATGTCTTGATCGACGGGCAGGAATGTTTAAGCTTATTTCAGAAAGAAGAAATGGGCTATTTATTGATCCCTTCAGCAGTTTCGTTACGAATATTACACCCAGAGTTTCCCTACGACTAGCTAAAGTTGGAAGGTTAATAAGCTTTAAGCGACTAGTATACGAGGGAAGATTGCAATGAGGGTTCCAATTCAAATTTCTTAATGCAAAAAGTAAAAATTGTTTTTGAATCGACTCAAGTCTATCAGAATGAATTTTATAACTCGGATTCCAGATTATAGATGCATATTCTAGTGTCGGTCTTACTAAAGTTGTGAAAAGGGCTTTAGTTACGTAGGGGTCACTAAATTCCTTAGACCAACGTTTTACAAACGCTAGAACACTTTTAGCTTTATTTATCATGACGTTGATGTGAAGGTTGAAATTAAGTTTATAATCGAATCTTACACCTAAGTCGACAAACTCATAAACTCGCTCCAGATCATGATTCTTAATAGCGTAAGCTATAGGATCGACATTACTCCGCGAAAAGCACATAAATTTACATTTATTTAGATTTAGTGGCATAAGATTTATATTGCACCACGTAACCAAACCATTTAAATCATTTTGAAGGAGCGATCTTTCCTCCGGTGAGGTGTAGGACCTGAAAAGTTTCACATCATCTGCGTACATTAAAACTTTAGAATAATTTATAGCACATGAGATGTCATTAATGAACAACAAGAACAGAGTCGGTCCGAGATGGCTGCCCTGCGGAACCCCAGAGGACACATCAATAGTAAATGAATAGGCATTCTTAAAAACAACCCTTTGTGTTCTGTTAGAAATGTAAGAAGAGATCCAGTTTAGGAGGATAGGTTGAAAACCCAGTAGTTGAAGCTTGTGGATAAGTAAATTGTGATTAACCTTGTCAAAGGCTTTACTAAAGTCAGTATAAATAACATCCGTCTTAGCACTTTCCCTAAACCCATTAGAAACACTTGTTGTAAATTCCAGAAGGTTAGTGATGGTTGATTTACCCCTACAGAAACCATGCTGAGAGTTCCCAATCAATGATTCAATCGAGTTTTTTATCTGGTTGCTAATTATCGACTCAAACAGTTTTGGGATAACAGACAATTTTGCTATGCCTCGATAATTTTCAATTGAAGATCTAATACCACTTTTATGTAAAGGAATAATAAAGGATTCTTTCCAAGCAATAGGAAAGATGCCAGATTTCAATGACAAGTTGAATAGCTTTGACAAAGGTAGATAAATATGATCCGCACATTTTTTAAGGAAACATGCGGGGATCATATCCGGACCATAACTAAAAGACTCTTTCAGTGATTTAAGGTGATCTAAAACTTCATCTGAATTTATATAGGCAACATTAATTGTATTATTTTGAGAAAGATGGTACGGGTATATGCTGAAATTTAAGTTATCTTTGGAATAATTAGATTCGAAAAATTGTGCAAAGAGATTGGCAATGCTTTGATTATCACTAGACACACAATCCCGAAAACTCATAGATGAGGGAAATCCGCTCACTCTGCGTTTTGAATTCACAAAACCATAAAACGATTTAGGGTTGCGAAAAATATTCTTTTTCATTTTTCTCAGATAATCATTGTAGCACTTTTTGTTCAATGCAAAATATTTATGTCGTAAAGTTGAGTATTGAAGGTAGACTTTCTGCAAGCCTGTCTTCTTATATAATTTAAAAATGCGAGATTTCTTATTTTTTAAGGCTCTCAAGTCTTTAGTTTCCCACAAATGCAGGGGCTCAACATATATGTATTTCTGTTTAGGTACAAATTTATCAAACAGACAGTGGATCGTGTTAATAAAATGCAAAACATTTTGTTCAACGTTGCCATCGTAGTTTGGCCGGACTAGTTTAGATAGTTCTCTATTAAGTTTTTTATAATTAGCCTTAGCAAAGTTAAAACGAAAACCCGATTCAGACGTTTTTGAGCTACAATGATCATCATCGCTTATAATTTCGTGGATTAACACCAATGATGGATGGTAAGCATCTTCAGGGAAAATAAGAGGGTCAGTTCTATTCACATAGAAATTAGAAACGTCATCTACAAATATCAAATCAAGTACCTTTCCGAATTTGTTTTTAAAAACGTTAACCTGATGAAGACAGAGATCTGACATTTCTTCTAAAAAGTCAGTACAATTTGCCTTAGATGTAATCGGCATGATTTCATTGTTTTCCTCGCTCCATGAGACGTGCGGAAGATTAAAGTCGCCCAAGACTATAAAAGAATCCAAGGGCGTCTTTTTTGACTCGACACGTTTCAGCAGGGAAACACTTTGAAGGTAAACTGACTGTTCGGAAGAAGGAGGAATGTAAATAACTGCCAGGTAAATATGCCCTTTGCCAGCTTTTATCCGAATGCACAAAAACTCAATGGATTCCCCTGCAGTTACATTAATTTCTTCGGATGGAATTGAGGAATGCACCGCAAGTAGTACCCCTCCGCCGACCCTGTTCAAGCGATCATTTCTGAACACTTGGTATTCTTTACTAAAGATTTCCGAATTAAAAATATGAGGTTTAAGCCATGTTTCGGTAAAAGAAATTATTTGAAAGTTACAATTAAAAGTTTTTAGATAAAAGTCTGTTAGTTTAGTATTTAAACCCCGAACATTTTGATAGTAAATGTTTAGAGCAGATTTATTTATTAGTTTTTTGAGGCATTGCTAGGCAGGACAAGTTTGGGTAAGTTGTTATTAACGGATCTGGGCCTTTCTTCAAATTCCCGGACAAAGGTCCCGGCTGGCCAAAATGATTTCTTTAAAATAGTGTCATAATCTTTGGACGAGACGTCAATTTTGAAAGAAGCTATATTTCTCTCATAATTAAAATTGAATTTTTTAACGAAAATTTTTTCGGGAGCAAATTTGGATGATATGAAAGCCCTCAGGTCCTCAACAGTTGTATCTTTATGAAATCTAGATACAAAAACTGATTTATCTCGCGGAACGATAATCAATTCTTTGGCCTTCGGAACAGGCTCCTTTGCTTCCGGAGCAGACTCCTTGGCTTTTGCTGCAAGTGTGATCGAGTGATTTACGAAATTTTCTCGAGATGTTTTTTGAGTTAAAGCAGTTTTGGAGGAACATGGTTCGTCGACGCAGGGACTAGGTGAAGCCAAATCGATTAACTCGACGGAAAGCTCAGCCGAGTCGACCTGAAGGTTGCTCTGAACCTCTTCATTACGCGGGGTAATGGCTTTAGTTTTCTTTACAGGTTTAGGCAACGTGAAGGAATTAAACATTTCCTCGTGCCTTTTAAATTTATCATTTAAAGCCGATAACTCCTTTGCTAATTCGGAAAATCCATTTCTGGTGTGTCTAAAAAATTTGAAAAGATCAACATCTGTTGATCTGCATTTTAAACACGACCAGCGCACTCCCTTGTTATCTTTAATTGCGTCAAGAACCCTTCCCGTCAGGCCAGCGCACTTCATATGGGCAAGCCCATCACACAGCCAGCAAGAAACGAACTGTTCCTTATCGCTTTTCAATGAGCAATTCTGATAACCACACGACATTATACGGCAGAATAAAAATTAATAGGAAAAAGGAAAATATGAAGGCAATAAGTAGAAAAGCAAAAAAGTATATACCACAATCTACACAATTACACTACAAAAGTTTGAAGCGAGCAGTTTAAGTGCCACTGTATGACGTTTAATAAACAACGCAAACAGCTGTGGTAAAAGAAAAGAGAAAACTAGATTGCAGTGAAAAAACGAATGCGCGCACAAAAGCAAATGATAAAATAAAATTTAAGCACTCGACTGCAACAATAACACAATGCAAAATGCAAATAAAAAATGCACGAACAAAAGCAAGTGACAAAGATAAATCAAGCCACTCAAAAATGCACCAACAACACTATGCAAATGCCTTAGCAAGTAAAATAAAATATAAACTTTGTTTAAACTTTAAAATATTGACAAAACTGAGGCAAAAATATCACTATTAAACTCAGTATAATATGTAAAAACTTTAATTTCAACTTTTAATAAAGAATTTTGTTCACAATATTATTTTTAATTACAAAGTTCACAGAGCAAAACAAATTTGTACTGCACAGCTTGACGTTTGCGTCTTAAAGGTAAAGGTAAAGGTAAAGGTAAAGGTAAAGGTAAAGGTAAAGGTAAAGGTAAAGGTAAAGGTAAAGGTAAAGGTAAAGGTAAAGGTAAAGGTAAAGGTAAAGGTAAAGGTAAAGGTAAAGGTAAAGGTAAAGGTAAAGGTAAAGGTAAAGGTAAAGGTAAAGGTAAAGGTAAAGGTAAATGTAAAGGTAAAGGTAAAGGTAAATGTAAAGGTAAAGGTAAAGGTAAAGGTAAAGATAAAGGTAAAGGTAAAGGTAAAGGTAAAGGTAAAGGTAAAGGTAAAGGTAAAGGTAAAGGTAAAGGTAAAGGTAAAGGTAAAGGTAAAGGTAAAGGTAAAGGTAAAGGTAAAGGTAAAGGTAAAGGTAAAGGTAAAGGTAAAGGTAAAGGTAAAGGTAAAGGTAAAGGTAAAGGTAAAGGTAAAGGTAAAGGTAAAGGTAAAGGTAAAGGTAAAGGTAAAGGTAAAGGTAAAGGTAAAGGTAAAGGTAAAGGTAAAGGTAAAGGTAAAGGTAAAGGTAAAGGTAAAGGTAAAGGTAAAGGTAAAGGTAAAGGTAAAGGTAAAGGTAAAGGTAAAGGTAAAGGTAAAGGTAAAGGTAAAGGTAAAGGTAAAGGTAAAGGTAAAGGTAAAGGTAAAGGTAAAGGTAAAGGTAAAGGTAAAGGTAAAGGTAAAGGTAAAGGTAAAGGTAAAGGTAAAGGTAAAGGTAAAGGTAAAGGTAAAGGTAAAGGTAAAGGTAAAGGTAAAGGTAAAGGTAAAGGTAAAGGTAAAGGTAAAGGTAAAGGTAAAGGTAAAGGTAAAGGTAAAGGTAAAGGTAAAGGTAAAGGTAAAGGTAAAGGTAAAGGTAAAGGTAAAGGTAAAGGTAAAGGTAAAGGTAAAGGTAAAGGTAAAAGTAAAGGTAAAGGTAAAGGTAAAGGTAAAGGTAAGGGTAAGTAAAGGGAAGTAAACTAAAAGTAAAGGGAAATGGGAAAAACTCTTTTGGTCGCTGCGAAGCGGGACGGGTATTTGCTAGTATTAAATATAAATTTTGGTCTCTATTGGAGACATATCACTATGCCTTGCACGATTGTAAGATAGCACGGATTGCGAATATCCTAGATCAAAATATGCAACACATTGAGAGAACCTTATTGCATAGTTGCAGAAAATTTCAAATAGCTGGCTTTCCCCTTTTGCCAAAGGGCTGCGTTCATCACTCACTTTTGAATAAATACATCTTTTTATTTTAGTAAATTTAATAAATACACACAAAACATAACATTTTAAGGGAAATTCTTCCAACATAATTTTTGTGGAAAATCTGTTGATTTGATGAGCAGAGAAGGCTCATGATTTCAGGTAAGACCGCAAAATGTACTGCAGAAAGTGAGACACCCTAATGTACATATGTAAGTACATGCATATGAAGTTAACAAAATCGGAAAATGTTTAAACATTGTGTTTCTTCGTTTTTTGTAAATGGTAAATAATTAAAAAATAACATATGTATGTATGTATTTGCTTGTATAATTTTAATTTGATACTTTATTTTGACTACGATCATCATGTCATGTTCCCTTTATTACTAGTTACATACATATGTGTATTTAATTACTTAAGTTAATTTTGGTAGGTACTAATTATTACATTTTAGTTTAAGGCATTTTCGTCATTTGTCTTGTTTCGACACGATTCCAATGATTTAAAATATTAATTAATACTTTCTGACTTAGAGCCATGACAGACGGCAACGATCCTCTCTCTCTCTATATAGTGACGGGCGAGTCCGAGGTGTTTTATTCGATTGTCTCGATTTTACAAAACATCTCGAATGCTATCGATGATTTTCATTCGTATTCGAGTCCAGTAGCTAATAGCCCGCAATCGAAGCAATCGCTAAAACATTTTGGATTCGCCAAAGATTCTTTTCGTTTTCAAAGCAACCCTGAAACATTTCGAACTCGCCCATCATCAAAGGTAATTGCTATTTATGTTAAACAAAACTGAATAGAAGGAAAATGGTTGAAGGACAAATAGGAATTTTATGATTTAAATATACAGTAGTTTACAAGAGTGTGACAGACCGCAACGGGGCTTGAGAGTAATATGCACAACTAAATTATTCATCTGTACTGGATTCTAGACCACAAGGAGATATAAGGGATGGACAGACGAATAAAAGAGCTGATAAGCTGGCAAATAAGGGTGCGGTACACGAGCTATTTTTGTTACGAGTCGCATATTCTTTCGAGTCGGAGTTGTTTTAGGGTTGCTTTGGAAGCAAGTGGGAATCGTTGGCTAATGCGAGATTTTTCAGCGAATGCTTCGATTGACGGCTTTTCGCGACTGCCCTCGACTCCGATTGAAAGCCGTCGAAAGTATTCGATTTGTTTGAACAAACAAGACAAACGAATGAAACATCTCGAACTCGCCCATCACTAAAAACATAAATTTTTAAGATTAAAAAAAAACTCACCTTGCAATTTTTTTTCAGTCTCCCAAAATTTCTGCAATTCGGTGAAATATTTATCCAATATGAATACTTTTGAAAGGCCTAATGTGGCCATCGTTGATTAACATTTGTCTTTAGTAAGTAAAAAATTCTTTATTTCTCCGTTCTTTTGATGTTTTAAATAAAAATTAATATTGACACACTAATATTTGCGTAAAAATTAATATAACAAACACTTATTACTAATAAGTTATTAGGTATTGGCGAAAGGAATCGAGTTTGATTATAAAACGTATGGGCGCTGCCACCTTTTTACTTTTTTTATTTACAACAACAAACAGTTCACCGTAAACACACTTGGAAAAGTCATAAAAACGACGGCATTGTGGCGCCTAATATGGCTGTTCGGAATGAAAGAAATGGAAACCTCGAAAAAATGCTATTATTTTTTTTTCACCACACATTTTCGCTTCGGCGCTGAGTGCCGAATAAGCGAAAGGGTCCGGGAAGCGGCGCGCGATTGGAAGTAAACACGAAAACAGGAATAAGCAATGCGAGTGAGGAGTGACGGGGAGGAATAAGAGCATGCGCGATAAACGATGAATTCAAATGTTGCGCGAATTCTAACCAAAAACTAAAAATGTGGCACATTGTGAAGTTATCGGGACGCATGCGAAACAGGTTTGCATTTGTATCTGCGTTTGTAAGGTGAAGTACAGACATAGGTATATACATATGTAGATATGTATATGTAATTATACCATGTATAGTAAATATACGCGAAAAAACAGGTAAGATAACAAAACTACTAAGTGACTTAGTTGTCATACTAACAAGTCAAAGCCTAACACCCTTCCATAATGCCATCAGTTTGGTTTTTTTTTTTTGTATTGGAAGTACTAGAAGAACTAAATAAATCAATTACAAGGCCCTCTGTGCCGCAAGAAGATTGTAGAAGCCGAAAGTAATTCAGTGTATGAAAACCACACGCTTTTGCCTTAAAGTGCGCAATGAAAAAAAGGTTAAAACCAAGGGAACAAAAATATAGACGAAACTATTTCAAACGTTTTGAAATTAATGTGTCCGATTCAGGCAGTGAGCTACTGTAGTGGACGGTTGCGTGCGACTATTTGCAGTCTGTTTTGGTTAATCTTCCATCTTCGATTTGAATTTTTTTTAAATTAAACGTATGATTTTTCTTCATGTTGCTGTTGCTTTATCTGCTTGTATTAGATTTTCTTTCTTTCTTTATGGTACCTAACTATTCATTAAATTCAATTAACTATTTATTATTATTTATTACACAGGTCTTTTCATTCTTCATCACCAAATTCACTCTTAAATCACCTCACAATTTGCTTTTGTGGCCGTTGCATTTTCGTTTTATTTCTTTTATTTTATATTTGTTTTTGTGTTTGTTTTTGTCTTCTGTTTTTTCTTTATTCTCTCAAAACAACACTTTTCAGAACTGGTAACTTGTCCAACAGCTCCACTGCAGTATGCCAGTTGGATACACACTGCATACACCACATGCATACCCAGCAAACAAAATATCCTACGTTAGAGAATTGATGGAGTTGGAAACTACATTATAGCATTGAAAGACGGCGATAATCCAAAATCTCTATCTAATTCGGACTTAACTTGAGAATTAACTGGAGGTAATCCGGAATATCTCTTGAGTTAGTCTTCAAAATTGTAGCGGATTGCGGCATTTTGTAATGACATCTCTGGCGAAAAATCTCTATTGTGAATGAAAGCGAAGAAAAAGAAGAATCTAAGGCAGATCTAGGAAGGTAAGCGCATAGGCGAATTCAGAAATTTCCAATATATTGTGTTATTGTAATTGGTAGAGTGTAATGTAAAAATATTTCGCCTTGGTTGAAATCTGAATTCGTTTTGGACTCGCCCATTCCTATTGACCATCATGTGAATTCGCTTTGATTTTGACATTACACTCTACCTTTGGAAATAAAAAAAAGAAGTTTTTGAATTCGCCGCTGCGCCTGCCTTCCTTCAGCTGTTTTGTTAATCCGCAATACTTGTCGTCTGTCAGGGTAAAATTCGAATCGAATTAATTGTTGCGGTAATCGGAATTATCGCTGCCGTCTCTCAGGCCTATTAGATAACTAGTTTAATTCTCAAACTCTTCTCGGGCCTGATTTCCAATAAGGAAGCACGCCCGAGAAAATTTACTTTTTCAGGGGAGTAGAGGGGCCCTCACAGATCTCAAACCTGAAATCAAAACTTGCCGCAGGCTTATAGTTTACGAGATCTTTTTTTGTTGAGAACCCTATGATTCTTGACAGTTACTCGAATTGTTCTCTAACGAAAGATATTTGAAAAAAGTGCTAGTTATCGCGTTATCCTCAAGATCGATAGCTAAGCTCAGTGTTTGTTGGGTAGTATGGTTTTAAGTAAGCCCGTACTGCACAAACTCCACTTAACTGGCGGCCACACACCACACACGATTCAAAATTGTTGTTTTTCTTTTTCTTCTTTTGATACTAACACAGAGTCACTAACATATACACATATACATATGTATCATTACCCTGCAAAAATTCCGAGTACTCCATTCGCTAATCCATGGAGTGCTCGCTATGGACCAACCGATTACTCCATAACTTGCCACATTTCATACAAAAAATATGGTCCATTTAACATTGCATGTCATTGCAATGGAGCAGGGCCGTGCGCACGGGGGGTTTTGGGGGTTAACATTGGGTATAATTTTAAGCATCAGAGTATGCAGTTTCAGAAAAGTTAGAGAACATTTAAATTTATGATGTATGGGTCTGGATATCTGTTTCAGCAAATATGTTTATCTTAGCGAAAAATGTATGCGAATGCAAACCAAAATTAAAAACCCCCAAGGCTAATTCCTGCGCACGGCCCTGCAATGGAGTATATACTCCAGTCCCGCATAACAATCAAATTAATCCATGGAGTACCTACATATGGAGTACCTAACAGTTAGCCGAACATAACAACAAAAACCAAATGTTTATCGCGACGACGAATGACGTGTACACGTACAAATATATGTACATATGTAGTTATGTATGTATACACGTATCGTCGTCGTCGCGATAAACATTTGGTTTTTGTTATGTTCGGCTAACTACGAACCGATGCAGATACATGAATCGGTCGTTTGGGCTATGTTAGTGGTCACTTTGAAAGTACTCCAACCTACCACAAATGGAGCATATAATCCAATGATTTTTACATGGTATAGACTTATGTATGTATGTATATACTTCTATGCAGCTGCATGCAAAGCGATATATCATTTTGTACATACATATGTATGTATGTATGCATATTTTCTTAAACATTCAATTTTTTCATTTTGTTTCAAATACAAAACACTTTTCCAATAAGAAACTGCAATTGGCTTTCTTACTCAAAATTTTCTTTTTCTTAGACTTTTTCTGGCACTTTTTTCTTGTTGTATTTAAGTACTTCAGGTATTTTTAATACTTATATGTTATATACACACATATACATATATGTATGCATGCATTTTTTTTCTTTTTTATCTCCTTTTCTTATTATTCACAAAAATTCCTTCAACCGTCAAACACATCTTAACGCGCTCAATGCTCTCCGTTGACTAACTTGCCTACTTGGGAAGTGTTAAGTGGTTTGGTGTGATTCGTTGACTGTTGTTGGCTTAGCGTGCTCTTTTGTGGCAAAAACGTTTACCTGCGCGCATTGCCACTACAGTGCTGAAAAGCAAATGCAAAAACCAGTAAGCCAGAAATGTCTCCACCATCAACACCACCACCACCACGAACAAAACAAAAGCGTTGCGCTACAGCAACAGGTCGGCTGATCGGTCGCACATGCGCCTTTGTTGATGGCTCCCCTTGTTTGCACAAAACAATACGGCAACACACCTGAGCACATACCTACACTAAGGTGGTTGGCTGAGAGTGTTTTCTGGTAGATAAGTGAGCGAGTGGCAGCGAATTATATTCAAACAAAAGGCGATCTCTGCTTCCTCCAAACAGGTTGTTAGGAATGAATAATAAACAGAAGTTCTCCCAAAATGGCATAATTATTGGACGTGAAGTGAGTGAGGAGATAAGTACTTTTATATGCATGTCTCTATGAATTTATATTTACGCATATGTGTGTGTTAAATTCGTTAAAATCAGCTGCAAGCATGTATGCATTTCAAAAATTCTAATTTAGCTCCATTTGGCGCGATCATTTGCAAACGCCTGTAAGTATGCATTCTTTTTATCACACATACAAGAAGTGTATACTGATCTAGTGTGGTGTGTTGTGCGAACGTGGTGGATTTGTGCTATGAATCACAACAATGTAGGTATAGTAAGTATATTTAGGGTGCTACAAAAACTATCACTACTACCTCGCTGAAGATTAAAAAGACTTGCTCCTTGTCACATAGTGGCAGTTTCGATTTTTTTTTATAGTGTAACGTAGCGTTAAAATATTACATCTCCACTATAACATCCGACAACTTTCGCGTAAATCCTTCTAGGAATATAGCGCAAATACACCACCAACAACCAATAGCATTTCGTTGCCTACCAAAACAAGCACGGCAATTCTCAACCCTTTCACTATCGCTGGCATGTAAAAGGACTGAAGCGGTCACTGCAAATCAGTCTCCGTAGGTAAGCCGGCGGTAGCGTACGCCTCTAAGGCATATTAAAGCTCCCGCTAGCTGGCTTGTTGGAAGAGGTGTTGTCATGGCGCTAGTCATCCATAGCTTTGCGAGGGCAAGGGGTAAACGAAGCCTTTTAGGCATATTTTTCCCCGCCACCTGGTGATGGCGTGCACGTCTTTATAACACGCCGACCCTCGTCCAATTGTCCCCGGCTGTGGACCACTTTTGATGACCAAGTTGAAATCGTTGTGACGGTCGGGGAAACCTGCCCTCGGTCTTCGGTCTTCTAACTGGCCTACAGGCTAAGGCTGGTACAGCTCCGCCCTCCATTCAGCACCTTCAAGTAGTATGCAACCATGGGGGCGGGGGTGTTCAGCACGAGCCAGTATACTAACTGCAGTCTCCATAGTTTCTCCGTAGGTTATACCCGCAGTTTATACAGCTCTCCGCCGCTCACAACGACCACGGCTATAAATCTACTACTAATCTCCTCCTCTCTTGCCACCACCTCACTCTGTCGTTGCGGAAAGCCAGCTGCTGTCCTCTCAATAACTCAGGTAGTTAGTGTGTGTGTGTGTTCGACCATAACACATAAATACATATAGTCTTTTTAATCTCTGGTTTGTGGAACCTTTACTTGACCTAGGACAGACTGAGCGCTACTTCAGCCTTCGAAAAAACCCACTTCATAAAAGTAATAATGGCAAACTCCGAGATGTTTAGTCAATCAAGAGAATCGCCATCGTTGAAAAATCACAATCGTGTGAAAAGTTGACTTTTCCCTCGACTTGCGATTGTTCCGAGTTGGAGGTTGATTAGATTAGTGATGGGTGAGTGCGAGTTGTTTTAGCGCTTGCTTCGATTGACGGCTATTCGCCTCTGCACTCGAAAACGCATGAAAATCATCGAGAGATAATCCAATAAAACATCTCGGACTCACTCCTATTACAACTCTGTCTTCCCATCAAGAAAGAGCTGCTCCAGCTATACAAAGCTCTTTTTTAAGAGCACTAGGACGAAGCATCAATTCGATGGGGATCGTCGAGCAATAAGGCAGCTTTAAACTTTTTCACTGAGTGGCGGATTCTCGGCTCTTTTAACAAAATTAAAAAAAAATTATTTTCAATAAAAAAAAACTACAAAAACCACTTTCGATTTGAATTTAGCATTTAGTATTGCGCAACTTTTTTTTACGCTAATTAATTGTTCTGTCACGGCAATGGCGGCGGCATTGCAATTTAATAAGATTACCTTAAAAAAAATAAAAACCACAAAAACGTGGTGTTAAGTGTAGAATGTGCTCGTATGAGAATTTCAGCACGTTGTTGCAATTAAAATACTCCAACAACATTGCTATGGATTGGATTGTTTTTTGTTGCTGCTTTTTTGTTCTAAATATTCGACACGCGATCGTTTGTATTTGCGCACTTACCTGTGGTACAACATGAAGCGGTAATGGACGTAGTTGTTATTGTTGGTGTAGTAGATGTTGGCTGTACTGGTTGTGCTGCTGTTCTTGTTGTTGGTGGCATTTCTGCTGCTGCTGCTGTTGCAGTTGCATTGCATGCTTTTTTACGCTTAACCAGCGGTAATGTATAAAGATTTTGCAATTCAGCTAGGCGTTGTTGTTTTTGCAGTTCAATTTGCTGTTGTTGCTGCTGTTCTTCATACTTTTGCTGTTGCTGTTGTTGTTGCTTTATCCCCTTCCTCTCCAACCTCTCTTGCTTGCTCCCGATCATCACCACCTTTGTCTCATCGGCTTTTATTGTCACCTCAGTAATGTCCTCACTTTTTGCTTCATTTATTTTAGTGGCAGCAATATTGACGGTATCGTGGCATGCAACATTCGCTGCTTTCGCATTCTTTGGTTTTGTTTGTTGGCGCAGTGAGGTAGCAGCGCTAGAAAAAGTAATTGAAATTTCAAAAGAATTCAGTAATGTGCATTAACTGTGAAATTCAAGATAATATACATAAAGAAACTTTTAAAATAAAAAAAACTGTAAATAAAAAATTTAAAGTTTTTCATCCTTTTTCAAGAATATTTAAATTTTTCGAAAGTTTCAAATGTTTACAAAACTTTTAAATTAAAATTTTTAATTTTTTTCAATTTTTTTTCCGAATTTTTTTTCAAAATATTTACTCAGAACTTCTTCAAATTTTCTACAAATTCAAATTTTATAAGTTTATCAAACTGTCAAAATGTTCAATTTTATTAAAATTTTCTAAAAATTTCACTTTTTTCAAATTTTCACTTTTCAAAACTTCTAAAAAATATGTTTATTCAAAATTTCTAAAAATGTTAGACCTCCAAAATTTTAAATTTTTAAACTTTTTCTAAAGCTATCAAACTGTTTTCAAATCTTTTTAAATTCCAAAATTGTTCAATTTTCTAAACTGATTTCAAAATTTTCAAAATTTATCAAACTGTTCCAAAGTTTTCAAACCTTCTTAAAACTTATTTCTCAATGTTTTAAACTAATTACGAAATTTAAAAACTTGAAATTTTTCTACAATATTCAAACTTTTTCCAAATTTATCAAACTGTTCCAGAATTTTCAAATTTTTTCAAAACTTCTAAAATTTTCAATGCTTTAACTAATTGCAAATATTCTTAAAGTTTAAATTTTTTTTCAAATTTATCAACTGTTTCAAAATATTTAAACCTTTCCAAAAAATGTTCAACTAATTTCAGCTTTTTCATACAATGCACATTTGAATTTTTTTCAAAATTTGTCAAACTGTTCTGCAGTTTTCAAACCTTATGAAAAATTATTTTTCAATGTTTTAAATTAATTTCGAAATTTTAAAGCGTTTTCAAATTCTTCTACAATTTTCAAACCTTTTTAAAATTTATCAAACTGTTCTAAAGCTTTCAAACCTTATCAAAATGTATTTTTAATGTTTTAGGTAAATTAATTTCGAAATTTTAAAACTTTTGGAAATTTTTCTACAATTTTGAAACCTTTTTCAAATTTATCAAACAGTTTCAAAATTTTCAAACCTTTTCGAAATTTAAAAAAATTTCAACGCCTTAAATCAATTTCAAAATAAAAAGGTTTTTTAAATATTCTGCATATTTCAAACCTTTTCCAAATTTTCCACTCTTTCAAAATTTACAAATATAAAAATTTTTCAATATTTAAAACTATTTTCAAAAATTATAGCACGGTTTAAGTTTTCTATAAATTTCGAACTTTTTCTCAAATTTTCAAACCTTCTCAATATAATCTGCCCACTTTAACTTTATATACATACTATCTTGTCAAAACTCCCTCACTCACCTAATCGCTTGCTCATATTGACAAAAGAAATCCGGCCGTATGCGGTAACGACGCAGAAAATTATCGCATATGACGCGTAACATGTCCGCATTTATTGTCAGATGCGCATCAGTCGCCGCCGGCTCGACGTTATTGTCATTGACGGCGCTGCTCTCCTCTTCACTGCTGCTGCTGCTGCTAATGCTGAGACTGCCACCTTTTGCAGCGCCCTGATCTGCTGCTGCTGCTCTTTGTTGCCCTTGCTGTTGGTGCTGTTTCTGATGTGCGTACTCACCACCTGGCGGCGGCAATATGTCACCCAAACTCTCGAGTATGTTTGTAAAGAAATTGGATGTGGCATAAGGAAATGACAGTTTGTGGTTGTTGCGGATGCGTATACCGCTATCGTTGCTGCCTGTGGCGCTGCCACTGCCGCTATTCGCTTCCGCGCCGCTGGAGAGGGAGGCATTTTTCGTTTGTTGTTGTTGCTGTTTTGTTGGATTGGCGCGATTAACTTTGGTTTTAGTGGTTTTTGTAGTTGTAGTTTTTGTCGTCTTGCTTGCTGTTGTTGCCGCAGTAATTTTAACCGCAGTTCGCCTGTGATCAGCCGCCGCCGCCGCTGCTGTTACTGCTACGTCGTGTTTTTCGTGTTGATCGTACGTCTCATCCGGGAGCAACATATCATTTTGATTGCAATTGATGCGGAAAAATTATTATTATTTATTACTTCCAGAGGAATCTATTTAAAGAGAGAAAGAAAAATTGTTAGTAATCAGATTATATCTTTATTTAGTTTAACTTAAATCGACCGGAAGGGTTTTCAACGGCAATATTTCCTAAAAGTCTGCTTTTGTTGTTCCTTGCAGAGAATTGTTGCTTTTTTGGGTTAAAGAGATCTAGAAATTAACACAATTATGACTGGAATGTATTCGAGGATGGTTGTTCATGGTGTTCAGTATGAGAAAGAAAACTGAGCTCCTGCTTAGCATGCTCAACTCAAATTTCTATAAGTCCGTTTTTAAAAACAATCATATTCCATCGGCATATGCATTGCCATCCCAGGATATATTGTGGACTTCATTTGCCAACACATCACCATCGCTGAAGACTAGTTCTTTCGAGAAAAGTCCGAACTATATTTAGCCCCAAAGAAGCTACGATTGCTCTCTGGCTTATTGTGGCCCGAGGATCTGATGTTTTCTTCCAGAAATAGCTTTTGCTGCATTGAGTATGGCATAAATATCCGATTGAAAAACAGTCGCCATTGAATCTGAAGCATAATGGCACCTGGAGGCCGACTTCACGGGATCCACTATCATATTTTGTTTTTGTTCCGTCTATGTAGATGATTTTCTTCAGTCTTTCCAGTAGAGTTTACGTATTTCTCTATTGATATCTTGTGGGAAAATCGACAGGATACTCGAGGTACCAGCTTGTCGTTTGAGGCCAAAAACAAAGAGTATTGTTCTGACAGCCTGCTAAACAACTCCCCATGCTCCGAGCTCCAGTCATTGTACCAAAACCCGAATGAGCGTGGTCGATATATCGTTTTCATAGCCTCTTCTTAGATCGCCAAATCCAGAGGGAACAGTTTCAACGGAGCACGATGTTGTACTTATTGCACCCGTAATGCTGATACAGAGACTCTGACCATAGGTCTTTCTTAAGATTCTTCTACACTGCCCGAAAACCTTCAGTGCCTTGTTTACCTTCAACTCAACATGAGCTTTTCAGGTCAGTTTCTTATCTAGAATCACTCCAAGATATTTTATCTTTTCGGAAAGACCTAAGTTTACACCTCTGAGCTCCGAGAGGTTGAAATCCTCCAATTTTCTATTCCGAGTAAAAAAACTCCAGGGTTGTATTGCTAGAATTAACGGCATGTCACTGTAAAGTGCAACATGCATCAATCTTGTCCAGGATTCTCTGTGATTGTGCGCAGACCTTCCTGAGATATGTTCCTGACGCCAGGGCACACACATCATCCGCATTAGCCTGAAAAGGATTGAAATCTTGCATTTCCATTAGAAGCGAGTGCACAACCAAGCATCACAGCAGAGGTACACCACCCTGAGAGCATCTTCTATCTACCTCTGCTGTGGCAAAGCGGCCGTCTTTCTCCCCCACGATCCGCAATTTTTCGGATAAAATGCCACTGATCCATGTTATAATTTTCTCATCCACCTCATCTGTTTCAGCCGCTAAGCGGTGTCAAAAACTCTACCGATATCAGCAAAAACTCGCGTTGTGAATTTCTCTTGGTGAGAAAGTTAACGGTTTAAAATGTTCTTCTTAACTATTTCTCGAAAGCTTGGAAAATACTTTAAAACACTTCGGCTACTTGAGTTGGAATTATCTCCCACCATAAAAATTGCTATTGCGCTTCTCTTAATAGTCACTAAAAAAATTAAAAAATTAAGAACTTGATTTGCGACAAAACGATGATTCTCTTGAAATAAAGAAGTCTTTCTCAGCATTCAGTGTGTGGCCAAAGCAATAAATATCAAATACATTAATTTACACCAACACCTGTTAAACTGCCTAGCGCAGCCAATAATGATTATGGATTATTAAGCACATTAGAAGTGAAATTAATGCGCATGCGCAGGTGTGGTCGCTGGCAGTCACACGAATTTATTAACTTGCACATGCAATAAATTGGCAAAGCAAAGTGGCATATTTGTCTGGAGGAAGCTGCCTGCGAGTAGCCATCACGCAGCCAAAGTTGTTTACTGAAAAAGCATAGCAGTTTTTTTTTTGTAAAAAAAAGAAAGCAAATATTTTCAGAACAGCGTATAAACATTAATATGCAACAGAGTTTTGCTTTAATTGACACCTTTTTCTAACACCCAACCACGCCCACCATTACAGTAATGTCAGCTCCGCAAGCAAGCAAAGGAGTTTCTCTCGGTTACGTGCGCGCAATAAAAGAGGTCATTAAGCCATTTTGCTACGCTTGTTTTTAAATAGATCGGATCTGCCTATAGTAAGTTTGTATGCACCGACAGCTTGGCATCTCGCTGTTTCATCGGACACGCCACATTAGTTGCCACTAAATATTTTGCGCCAACATCGTCAGCAACACTAACACCATCACAACCGCAGTCCAACGTTGTTGGTCATTCGCAACAGCAGCAGCAGCTGTGCGCGAGCACGTGAGTTGACAATGCTTATATCTACCGTTGTTGTGCTTGCTTTAAACTTGCTTTCCTTCAAAGCTAACCAACCATGCCAGCAACAACAAAAATCTGAAGTCTTCGCGTTGTTTTTTTTTCTGTTCTGCACCGCACAGATTAGTGGCATTTACTGCAACTTTTGCGGTGACAGCAGCCAAAAAACCAGCAGGCTAACAGATTTAGGCGCATCATCGTCAGTCAGACTACTACAAACTGTGTGTGAAATGTTGTTGTTTCCCATGGCGCATGTCAAGCCGCATCGTAGTATGTCAAGTGGCGTCACAATACCGAAACAGAAAAGCGTGTTTAAATGCGAGCGTGTGACGTGAATGTTCGGTTTCGGATTGTGGTCGTGTTTTTGTTTTGTTTTTTTTTTTTTCTTGGGGAGCTTTGCTAAAGAAAGTTGTGTGCCGTGTGGCCTAATTTGATAATACAGGGTGGTGAGTGGTACATTGCTTTTCAATTAATCCTCTTGAATACACTTGAGACATGATAAAAATTACTATATCTTTTAAGACGATTCACGTGACCTTAACATACGTATGCACACATTAAACAAAGGCACCTTTTAAAGCTCAATTCATTGCATTTTCTCTGTATTTAAACGAAAACTAAAAAGGAAAGGTCACCTGTATTATTGCGTCATAACTGCTACTGAATTCATATTTTTCGTCATGTAGCAGCTACATTGTAGCTTTGGTGGAACGAATTGGATTATGGTGAATTAAATATTCGTTCAGTCCACATCGTTGTCAGCCCTACACACAAAAGTAAAAAATGTTGGTGTTTCAAAAAGAAATTTCTGTCATGCATTTCCGTGGAAAATATATTGAATTTTATAGAAAACCCGCTTCTGTACGCAAGAGACACCATTAAACGTTACTTTGGCTCATTTAAAGTCAACAGATTTGAAAAACAATTGTCTGGAAAAAGTTTGTATAAATAAGTGTATTATGATTTTCGCGAGATTTCAAGTTTGAGTGCTAAAAAATGCGGATATCTATGGAAACGCAATTTATTTTTTAGCAAAATACAAGATGAAGAAATCTTAGTTTTTCTATGAGCGTAATTTTCAAGCATTAGCATTTACATTTAAACTTTTAACAACTAAGGATCACTCTGGACCAGGTCTTATAAGCAGATTGCCAAGCAAAAAAAGTATCAAAAAGTATCAAAAGCACAACCGTGGTTTTAAAAATTTTCATTTGAAAAACCAATAATAAGTAAAGTTGTGTATCTAATTCAGACCAGTTTTTTCTGGTTGTTTTTATTAAATATATAGACATTTTAGTTAAGACATTCAAGTATTTTTTTGCAAATAGCATAATTTTTTTTAATTTAAATTTATTTCACAACAGTTTGCTCATGGAACGAAAACTAGAAGTCATAATAAATGAGTTTTTATTTTTCCTCTATTATGATTAACAATAAACTCTAAAAAAATAATAGAACCCTTATTGGTGACTTTTCAGTTCAGAACTAATTTTCAAAAGAAGTCCATTTTCGACTCACAATTCCCCTTAAATCTAAAAAAATCCAGTTCAGTAGCCACAGAGTTATAAGGCAAACTCATTACTTTGAAGCAAATTAAAAAAATGTCTGTCCAGTTTATATTTTTCTGGGTTTTTTATTGGCCTACATTCCCACATCTTTTTAATACTATCCAGATACAATAGGTTTGTTTTTAGTTTAACATTTTCATAGTTTCAAAAAATTAAATTCTATCAGCAGAAAAGTATCAAAATAGGCCGTTTGTGAACAAAAAAGTATCAAATCACAAAATTTAGAAAAAAAGTATCAAAAAAGATACAATTGTATCAAAACGGCAACGCTGTTAGTGACTAATGTATTCATTTATTTTACATATTCATACATCGTCGGCAGAAAGATTCTTTGCAAACAACAAATTACAATTTTTCAAATGACTATGTAGAATTAAATTCTATTATTCAAAAATTCAATTACTTTGGGGGGAGGGGTTAACACCCCAAAACCTCCCCTGCGTTCGCCCCTGTATCATTGACACCAACAATCACGCTTTATGTTCTGCCTTTTTCAAGCTGGATAGAGAGGCTAATAAAATGGTTTTGGCGGTTACCTACGGATTCTTAACAAAAGTCAGTACCTATCCGAAATACAATGAATCGATGTTCAGAAAGAGATTCCTCTTCCAAGACCTTTCACCACTTGATACGATCTGACATGGCTTTATTTGCCAAGATCAAATCAATCACTTCTTGTCTTCTATTGGTAACTAAAGTAGCTTTAGCACCTACATTTTATATTAGGTACTAGTTCTGAAGACAGAAGAAATTCCAATAGCTTATTACCTTGAGGATTGCACTACGTGCTACCCCATATAATGTTTTGCGAGTTGGCGTCACATGCCATTATAAGGTTCATGTCATTAGATTCGGCGTACCGAACGATGTCGATAAGCTTCCTTGAAGAAGGGGAAAGTATGGCGTCGTAGGGCAGATAAGCTGAGACCACGATAGCCTCAACTGTCCGATCCTCTTTGCAGTATCACATTTTTACTGCAACCACATCTTGAGAGTAAATCTCTCTAAGCATTAGGCATACTACAGACCGCAGAACAATGATATAAGCACGCGATCTTCCTGTCCCGTGATAGCACGAATAATACTTTTGGTTGCTTGTTTTTCCGACAAGGTAGGAATATGATGTATTGTGGAACGATTTTCCGTCATCTCTTGTCAAGTTTGGTTTAGAGACAAACCGGTTTCGGCTAATATGCGCCATCTTCAATGTCTTTTTCCGTTCACTGAAGATGGCGCATATTAGTCGAAACCGGTTTTTCTCCAAACCAAAATTGACAAGGGATGACGGAAAATCGTTCCACAATACATGATCATGAAGAATCTTCACCAAGTCATGGTCTGTGCCCACCACAAGTGAGTGTTGGGCCCTCCACTTATGTACGAGTATATGTACATGCCACTGACTCGTGTGCAATCCTTCGATCTGAACACCGATACGTTTGAGCACTTTTCTTGGTTTCCGAGACTTGCCCAAGCATAAGCTCTCACCAGCCTGCTCTTACTCCCGTCCTTTAAAAGGAAACTGGAGCCCTCGCATGTATGTTTGCTACCGTGTGGAGAGCCAATCTCGCGAACGCTCGTTGGTATATTGTTTGCTTAAGATACCATATTTCACGCTCATTCCTTCGAATTGTGGCTTCTTTTTCAACTCATCAATAGCTTTCCACGGTTAGCCGTCGAGAAAGTTCGTTTGCCCTTTAGACAACAACCTTTCCTCTTGTTCGCATGTATATCAACCGTCATTGCTTTGGCAGCCATTCTTGCGAACGAACCAGAGTAAGATATTTGAGTCTCATTCATTTTTCTGGATCCTTCAATGTCCAGCTATGCAGAAGGTTCTTGGCATGCAGACTGTTTGCTTGAGCATGTAGTCACGTTCAAATCCGGTGCAAAGACCTTCATCTTCTTTGCACTGGTGCACTTGCTCACAGCCTGCAAATACAAGCTTTAGAAGAGTGTTGTAGGATAGATGAATGAGCACCTGTCCTATCACGCTTTCCCGTAGCTGTTCCTAGTGTAGAGTTCGATGCTGAAGGATTTTGATTATCGGCCTTGGCTATAGCTGCAGCTTTCTTCTCCCTCTGCATCCTCCTCTTCAGTTGCCTTGTGGTCAACTTTTCACCAGTTTTAGGTTCATCAAAACACCTCTTCTCCGTACCAGCATTGCCTTGATTAGCACCAGTTAGCACCTTCGCTCTTTTGCAACCTCGGTTGCGCCATCATGCTCTGAGGTTAGTACGCACTCCCCTTCCTTGAGTTGTAGGCTATCCATTGATATAGCCAATGTGCCATCTTCAACCAGTAGTTTGCTTGCTCCGATAGCGTGGCTTCCAGTCTCAGTCATATGGTGTGGTGAGCTTTGGGCCTGAGCATGAGCTCGTCATCATCTGTGCAACCTCTATAGAATCTTCGACAAGACACTTCTAGCCGCTCTGCATGTTTCCAAATGAGGCAGTGCCTAGTCAGTAAGCGTATGAAAGAAGATTCTTCTTTCCCCTCTTGTCATTGTTTTTTTCTGAAATGCAATTTTCTGGGTTCTGTAGCCGTCTCACACTTCCTTGTTTGCAGATGTGCTCCTTTAGCTGTAGTATATTGTTGGCAGGCATGAACTTGCTTTACCGTACGAATACAAATTTTTTAATTGAATTCCTGCAACACCCTGTATTTGTATAAATATTTATTCATTTATGTACTTACACATGTTCGTGTGTACAACATAATTGACAAATGTGACAGTTGTAACAACTGTATGCATTTTACATTTACTTTCGCTACTGTCAACTAGCAAGTCATTGCAAACAAAAAAAGTGAGCGTTAAGAGCAGCGAGTAACAAGCGAGTGACAAACGGTGAGCAACTAGCCACTTATAGTAAAAAAAACGAGTAACGATAATGGCAAAAAAGGCACGAAAGACAGACTGCAAGTGGCGTATGACAAGTAGCGAGCAACTTGTTACACTTTCCTAATCCATACAACGCAAACGGAAGTGCGTTGCGTTAGGAAGAAGAAAATAAAAACCAATTAACCGTAAACTAGTTTGAAAGCTAATTGGCTCAACGACAAATGCACGCGATGTGACATGCGTGCGGCAAGTGAATGCGTTGCGTTGGCCAGTCTGTCAACAGCGTGGCGAGCGCGCGCGTCAACTCTAATGACGGATTAACAACGACGAAACGAGGATAGTTATAGTTAAGCGGTAAATGCGTAACACTTCAAAAGCTGTCACGCTAAAAGCATCAACAACACCAACACCACCAATAAAGTGCTCTAATGAAACAAGTTCAATGCATATTTTTAAGCGACATTATTGTGTTGCACGCACCTAATAAAAATATGGGAATAATGATGGTGATTATGAGGATGATGATAATGATGATGATGACGACAGATCCAACACACAATATACTCGTATGTACACAAAATATGTATATACTTTTGTAGCAGGAAATGGATTAATCGCAAGAATGGTGGGGCGGCAAAGTGCTGAGCCAAATCGTTGGGATTATTGCGCCGCCAGCAACGCGGATGTTATGCACGCTTTTCAATTCACTGCTCGCATTTGTGTGTGCTGCGCGACACAACTTGTCCATTTACCGCATTGTTTTGTTACGGCTGCATTAGATGTTCGTTTTGCGATAGAAGCGACATTAGTCATTTTTAGTGCGCACCGCTATTCCATAAATCTCTCTAAAACGACGATGACTACCTACAGCGTAGATTTGGTATGCTATGGCATTTCCTATTTTTCACCAAGCGCGCTTGTTGCATTGCTTTGCGCTAAGACAGACTGGGAGGTCTCACACGTATGCACAGTGGGTGGTTTTTGGAAATTTGTCAAAGACTTAGCTTAACTAAATACCGACAAAATGGACCTTGTGCAAGGTACCGCGGTGGACTCATCCTAAACTGGGAAATCACACGCTAATCATGTAAGCTTTCACGAAATATCTTGAGCTATATTGTACAGCAAGCTGCCATGGAGGTTGAACGTGGAGGAAAAGGTGAAAAAAGTCACCAAAGAGCTGTATGCCTGTAGTAAGGCACTTGGCAAGATCTGTCTCCTATCAACTCAACTAACACACTGGCTCTTCATATTTGTTGTGCGGCCAATAGTGTACTACGGAATTCTTGTCCGGTAGAGGAACTTGACAAAAAGACGTATGCAAAGAAGCTAAAGCTATAGAGGCTCTCTAGTCTATGTACAACAGGGGCACAACCCCCTCAGCCGCGCTAAATAAGATACTCAACCTATACTCCGCAAACCTTGTGGCTAAAAGCGGCGCTGAAAGGACGGCACTACGGCTCAGAGTAACAGGACAGTTTAGCCAAAGGCCACTTGGACACAGCAAAACATAGCGTAACTAAACGGCAGCTCATACTACGTTACCCCCCATACCGATCTCAGAAGGGGACCGCGGGTTATAATAGAACCGAACAGATGGAAGATAGGACTACGAACTAATCGCCATACGTTAAATTAATTTACAGAGGGTTCAAAGATGGATGCTCAGACTATGTTACCCCCAAACCGAGCTCAACAGGGGACAACGGGAAATAATAAAACAGCACGTATGGAAGAAAGGACTACGAACTAATCGCCATACGTTAAACTTCTTTACAGAGGGATCAAAGGTGGACGCAAGGGTAGGAGCTGCAGTGTTTTGTCCGTAGCTTGGAATACAACAAATCTTTACACTCCCTGACTAATGCAGTATCTTTAAGGTAGAGGTTTACGCTGCCTCAAAGGCGGCGACAATTGCAGCTGAACTAACGTCGTTAAACTCTCAACATTTGCATTTACAGCCAGGCGGCAATTAAAGCGAGCACGGCAGCGTTGACTACATCTATGTGCGTAAATGAATACAGAGCCAAGTTACATGAAATCTGCGTGAACACACGCGTTACAATCTACTGGGTACCTAGCCGGACACCAGGCAATCGAGGGAAATGAGATGGCGGACGTTTTAGCCCAAGCCGACGCGCCACTAGCGCAAGTCAATGTGGAAAACAGCCTACCCTCACTAAACTAACACAAAGCTCAAACACAAAGGCCATTCCCATTGGAAGGCGCCGTAATCCTGCAGTATCGCCAAAATCATGCTTCGGTCATACAATATGTCAATATTTAGCTTTTGACAGACTCCGCCTTACTTGACTTAGTTCTGCACACTTCTCGTCTGTAGAAGGCATTGTGGTTCAGGAACTGCACAAAATATTAAAACTTGACAAGTCTTGCATTCCAAGTTTGATATGATGCCTCCAGTACGCTGTTGGCAACACTAGGGACCATATGCGGTCTATGTGAGGGATCACTGGATCTCGGCCGACGTAACCTAACCTAACCTAGCTGAACTAAATGAATGATAAAGAGGGTTAATTCAAAATGTAATAGTCAAAATCCTGTAGTTCGATGGCTTTTTTTCCAGTAAAGAGTATCAGTTTCCCTTTCCTATTGAACGACATAACCAAGCCAACAATTTTTTAAATGGCATAGAAATTAACTCAAATATCTCCACATTAGGCTTCATTTTTTATAAAAACAGCTGAGTAGCTAAGTTCATTAATGCGCAACAAAGGACACAAGCTCGAAAATAGCACACAGTGCACAAACATGAATAATATTATACGAAAACAAATACTCGTACATGCATGATTATCGCACCACATGTTGCATGCGGCATACATTTGTATGTAGACAATGCAACATGTGGCATATATTACATATTTATAGAAATGATAAAATGCCAGAAAGCCAAAACCAAAAAGGGTAAGTAGCAGTAAAAAGCTTGTAAAACATAGACAAATACGGCAAAACAGAAGCAAAACCATAGCCAAAAGACTGACAAAGAAATGTACAAACAACAAATATAAACAGCAACAGCAAATGGTATGTACATATGCATCTATGTATGTACAAATGTGTGTAGGTATTTGTGCAGCAGCAGGTGAGATGCCACATAAAATTTATGCATTCATGCAACAAGTATGTTAAACATTTGTAGGTGCATATGCACTTGGCAAAAAAAATCCGCTATGCAAGCGCTCAGCTGGCAGCCCAGCGTTTACGTCGTGTGCTCGTGTGGCAATAACATCAAAATGGGCGCCAGGTAAATAGGTAAACACAGCGGAAATATACAGTGCAATGAATTATTTAAAGAAATACCATTACACAATAGAATTATGCTAAATCATAAATTCACAGGAGCTTACATACATACATAAATTTTTTATGCCGAGATGGAGAGCGAGAGATTGTAGAAAGTCTAGCTACTGCAATGCGAAATATTAACATTAGTGGAGATCTGGCAGCTGTGCTTTGCTTAAGCTCTAGGTTGTAATACAGTGAAGCTTCGTTAAAGAGACTAGCTAACTCAAAAGCTCTTCCTGAACTCAAAGCAATAATTCTTTTAAATGAAAACTGGAAGAATACTGCACATGCAGACAAACAGGCTAAGAAAATGGGTTTGGTGGTCAACGAGAACAAGACAAAAAACTCCTGTCATCACACAAAGAGTCATTCACTGTTGACAGTTACAAATTCGAAACCGTTCAGCACTTCGTCTATTTGGAAACCAGCACTAGCACCAAAAATAATGTCAACACGGAAGTCCAATGAAGAATCTTTTTTGCTATTAAGTGCTACTTTGAACTAAGTAGGCAATTGAAAAGTAAAGTTCGCCCTCTTGACGAACAAAAATTACACACTACAAGACGCTCATCGTTACAGTCCTCATGTACGATGCAGAAGCATGGACAATGTCAAAATCAGATGAGATGCCATTTAGAGAATTCGAGAGAAAAGTTCTTCGGAGCCTTTGCGCGTTAGCGAGGGCGAGTATCGGAGGAGATTTAGTCATGATCTGTACGAGCTTTAAGCAGATATCGAGATAGTTCAGTGAATAAAAATCCAGCGGCTTCGTTGGGAAGGTCATATGGTTGTGAAAATGGATGAATGTGCTCCGGCTAAGAAAGTTTTGCTATCGAAACACGATAAAGGCAGAAGAAAAGGGATACCTCCACTGTGTTGGAAAGATCAGGTGAAGAGTATCTACTCCTCTCTTGGTATTTCCAATTGGCGCCAGACAGCACGAAATAGAAACAAGTGGCGCGGCTTATTGGAGTCGGCCAAAATCGTCTAGACGGTTACGCGCCATATAAGAAGAAGAGGAAGCAGAAAAAGAAGCAGAAGAAGAGTAAAGAGAAGAAGAAGAATGAGGAGGAGGAGAAGAAGAAGAAGAAGAAGAAGAAGAAAAGAAGAAGAAGAAGAAGAAGAAGAAGAAGAAAAAGAAGAAGAAGGAAGAGTGCTAATAGGAATACTGTTGCTATTGCTTGATCACAATAATGATAGAACGTCTATTTCGAAAAGTTTTTCTTAATGCTCCTAGAATGCATATAAATCTGCATTGATCTTCCGCTAAAACAAGGTACATACTAACCCAAAATATAAGAGATTCCGCACTCGAGATATGATAGCGGAAAACATTATAATGTTAAGCCCCTTTCCTGCAAATTGTAGAAGAAGCTTAGTCTGCGCCTTGGTTCATTATTAATATTAATTAAGAAAATATATAGAAAGGAGTTTCTTTTCTTTTCGATGGCCTATTCCTTAACCTAACACATTACTTTATTCCACAAAAAAACCCCCCACCCCATATCTGCTGTGTATAAATTTGAAGCTAGGATTGGAGCTGAACAAAAATGCAGGCTCGCTTAGAGTTACTAAAACTATAAGTACAGTTTGTTATTCTTTTGTCGTATTATAATCATAAGGATTGCTCCTTTAAAGATATTAGATATTTTCGCTAAGGAGGTCTCACTGTACTCAATTGAAAAGCTTGCTAATAGTAAATCTCTAATCTTTTCGAAGCATGTTTCGTGTGTGGCAAATGTCATTCATTCACTACTTGTTTGGTTTTGGTGCTGGAGCGCAATGTGTTAGCGATTTGTTGAAATTAATTTTACTTTGTCTACTGCCACAGAGCGCTGATAAATGTCAGCAAAAAGACATTTTATTTTAGAAATGTAAAAAGTAAAGATATGTCTACAATTTTCTATGTAGCTATGCCAAGTTGTTGTAAATCTCCTGTTGCAAATCTCCCTACATACGAAACTTTTCAATCGCATCATCAACATCATTCACTCGAGCTAAGCAAACAAATAAATTTGAATGGAAATTGTTTGTAATAAATACTTCTGCAGTTGGTAGTTCGATTGGGACGATTGAAATGAGGCTGAAATGCGGAAATATATTTAGACCGTTCGCAGTTATTTGCCTGTTTTGTTGTTAGAAGTAATAAATACAAACACAACAAGTTAATTTCCTGTTAGAAAACGATTAAACTTCTAGGTTTATAGGAAGGAACCGGTGCTTTGAAGATTAAAACTTATACATAAGCCAAGTTTGATTTTGTTCAACATTTGTCCAACATTCAAGTCGCTATGTCATCGCCATTGTAAATAACTTCGACACTCATGGTTCACAATGGGTACATACTACACTTCAGTGTGGTGGCCAATATGGTTATTCTGAGAGAAACTTTATAAATCACATACTAAGTGAATAAAAATCCAGCGGCACTTTGACGTTTATCGAAAAGATTTCTCACTTGTAATCATTCACAATTGTCTACGGAACTGTTTGCCATCACATTTTATAAAATGCAAAAATATTATGTGTAGGCAGTTTTAAAACCATTTTGAGCAATTTTTCAAAATTACCTAAGCTCGTGCATACGAATACCGAATACGGAATGGGACTACCGAATACGAATACCGAATTCACTTACTGAATGCAAATACTGGATGCAAATACCAAATACTGAATACGAATACTTAATACAAATACCGAATACGAATGCCCAGTACTGGACACGAATATAGAATTCTAATACGAATAGTGAATACGAATACTGAATTCTAAAATGAATGCCAAATTTCAAAATGAATGCCAAATTGTAATACAAATGCCGAATACTGAATACGAATACCGAATACGAATACCGAATACTGGATACGAATACATAATTGGAGTGCCGAATACGAATACCGAATTCTAATACGAATACCGAATACTAAATACAAATACCGAATAAGAATACCCAATTCTAATATAAATACGGAATACTGAATACGAATACCGAATACGAATACCGTATACTGACAACTGGATACGAATACAGAATAGGAGTACCGAATACCGAATGGTAATTACAAATACCGAATAAGAATACCCAATTCTAATATAAATACGGAATATTGAATACGAATACCGAATACGAATATCGTATACTGAATAATGGATACGAATACAGAATAGGAGTACCGAATACGAATACTGAATTCTAATACGAATACCGAATACTATATGCAAATACCGAATACCAATACCCAATTCTAATATAACTAAATACCGAACACCGAATACTGAATACGAAGACAGAATAAGGGATTAGTAGATATTTTTTTACTTTTTCGAAAAAAGTCATAACCCTTACGGTCCCTGATTTTTATACTTTTCATGAACAAGAAAATCCCTAATAACAGTTATGGGATAATTGAAAAAATTTCCATCTTGAAATAATTGTTATTGAGTGTCGAAAAAAAATATCAATCCTTGTTATGGGATGATCGGTAAAATATCCATCTTTAAATCCGGTTATTTTTTTTAATTCTCGATTTTGGATTACATAGTAGTTATTTTTGGTCACTGCTTGAAACATGCAAATCTGTTTCGACTTCTAAACGTTAGAATCATCCCAACTTAGATTTATTTTATTGTTTTTTTTTAGAATTCTCTCCGCCGCTTCTTAGACGTTTTGTACGCTTATTATAAATACATATATGTATCTATCGTAAATATGTAAATCTTAGACCGTAAATTTTTCGCTTCTTTATATTCAAATATTTAAATACACAAGCACTGCCTTGCAGCTTAATCTATAGCAGAAAAGACGCGCCACGAAATGTTCATACATTTGTTTTGGTTCTCTTCTTCCACCAGCTCTTCTTCTATCTTCTTCATTTTCTCCCCTTTAACCCCTTTTGGTGTCAATTTGACATTCGTCCTCACTGCCGTGTTTGATTGACAATCGATCTTGTCAGATTTCGATTGAATTAAGTACCTACGCGCGGTAAAGCGTGGTATGCAAAGGAGCATGAATGGCTGGATGGTGGATGAATGGCTGGCTGACAAGCAGACAATCTCAGCATTGTTTCGCGCAATAATTTTCTAGCAACAAATTGCATGAAGAATTTTATATACCACAGTGGTATAATGGGCGTTGCACATAGGTAGATTTTCATGTTTTATGCGGCCAGAATTGAATTTTGTGAAGTTGTTACAATTACAGAAAAAAACATACCCACATATTGGAAATAGACTGGGGAACAATAATTCATCGCTTTTTTCCCGACCCCATACTCTGCAGTAGCTCCCAGATGGTCGAAACTTAGCATATCTAAAGTTAATATTTTAATTTTTTTTACATATTTTTAAGTGCTAGTTTCAGCGTGAATATTTATTATTTAAAGCATTTCATTTAAGTAATCGTGATGGATCCTAAATCTTCAAGTAATTATTAACACTTTTCAATAATATCCTTGATTTCCAATAATTCTAAGCTTATAGTTTTAAGCTTTTAAAGTTGAGATATTGTAAAAAAAAATTTCACTCCTTTTTGTGTTCAAAATTGATTTTGTTATATTGCTCTGTCAGACTCAGTCAAATTAACCCTCGGACATGATATCTAGTACAATTAGTATTTTTCCGGCAAAAAATTACGTCGCACAAAGCCGCACTTCACTACTATATACAGGGTTTTTCATATGTACCTACAATAATTTTCTTTTTTGTGTTTTATATTTGATTTTAATGTTTATATTTCTAACGCATATCTTGGTTAATGTAAGTGATGCTCGAAAGTAGCCGCGATATATATGACCGATTATTGTTAACTTTTTAGGCAGTATTTTTAGTACTTCCAATTTTTCAAAGTCAAGGAAATACTTATCATAAAAAGGGGCTAAGAATTCTAAACCTAAATTTTTTTAGAAGATTTTTGAGTATGTAGTTTTGCAGTTCATTCAATTTTAATATAATAATATGCAACATTCAACTTTTTGAAAATTTTTATTGGCTTTTCGGAAATTTTAATTGGAACGGTCGCACGTACATATATGGCAAGCACCCTGCAGAAAAAAATTTCTAAAATCGACGGAATTTTTCAGAACATTGAGAACTGCACTTTTGACACTATAGTTGGTTGGCTACATAACAGTATACTTAGAAATCTCCTCAAAATTTTCTATAAATTCTGGCCGCGCTTTGAAATTTTTAATCCACTTTTAGAAATTTGTACGATTTTTCGGATTTTTTCCATAAGCTTAGAAATCCTGATTAAAACGATTTTTATAGAAAAATTGTCTACGTTTTTAAACAAAAATAAGAAAGTCAAATTTTCGACAGAACTCTTTGAAATAAATTTAAAAACTCTGGCGTATGATTTTGTTTTGAGTCACTGTATATATCTTCTTATCTTATGTTATAAATGTGAAATGGAAATTGTGTTTAAACTCAATTGGCGAGAAAACCGCTGAACGGATCCTCACGAAACTTTGCACACCTAGGTATTTTCACCCGGTAATTGCTATAGGCATATTTTTAATCTGATTAAAAGTCAGGGATGGGCACCTCCCATACAAAATTTTCCTTTTTTTCGTAATATCTCTTGAAATATTTGTACTAGAATAATGAAAATTTTTGTGAAGGAATAATACAAAAATATATACTCAACGGATGAACAATTTAGGTCTTGGTAAAGCAGGGATGGGCACTCTCCTCCCATATAAACTGAAAATTTCACATCGAATATCTCTGGAAATATTTGTAGTAGGGTACTGAAAACTGATGTGAGGGCATATGAGATAACTATGTTTAAACGGGAAAAACACTAGGTCTTGGTAAAGCAGGGATGGGTACCTCCCATACAAACTGAAACTTTCACAGCGAATATCTCTGGATATATTTGTAGTAGGGTACTGAAAACTGGTGTGAGGGCATGTGAGATAACTATGTATTAAACGGGTAAAACTGCTAGGTCTTGGTAAAGCAGGGATGGGCACCTCCCATACAAACTGAAATTTTCACATCGAATATCTCTGGAAGTATTGGTAGTAGGGTACTGAAAATTGGTGTGAGGGCATGTGAGATAACTATGTATTAAACGGGTAAAAACGCTAGGTCTTGGTAAAGCAGGGATGGGCACCTCCCATACAAACTGAAACTTTCACAGCGAATATCTCTGGAAATGTTTGTAGTAGGGTACTGAAAACTGGTGTGAGGGCATGTGAGATAACTATATATTAAACGGGAAAAACACTAGGTCTTGGTAAAGCAGGGATGGGCACCTCGCATACAAACTGCAATTTTCACAGCGAATATCTCTGGAAATGTTTGTAGTAGGGTACTAAAAAATGGTGTGAGGGCATGTGAGATAACTATATATTAAACGGGAAAAACTCTAGGTCTTGGTAAAGCAGGGATGGGCACCTCGCATACAAACTGAAATTTTCACAGCGAATATCTCTGGAAATGTTTGTAGTAGGGTACTGAAAACTTGTGTGAGGGCATATGAGATAACTATGTATTAAACGGGTAAAAACGCTAGGTCTTGGTAAAGCAGGGATGGGCACCTCCCATACAGACTGAAATTTTTACAGCGAAAATCTCTTGAAATATTTATAGTAGGGTACTGAAAATTGGTGTTGGGCATATGAGATAATTACGTACTCAACGGACAAAAAAAAAATAAGAAAACTATCTTTGACGTCAAGAATGATATTTTTCTATATAACTTTTTTGGACTAACTCAATATGCTAATATTTTTAAAAGCACGTGGTGTGAAACCCGCGGGTAACCTCTAGTTTTTCAATAAAATCGACTTTTAACACAAATTATTAAAATTTTGCATTAAACAAGCAATTTGGAATATACGAAGACAATAAAATATTTTTGGCCGCATAAAACTTGAAAATCTACCTATGTGCGTTGTTGGAAAAGAATTTTATTTGGAAATTCGCTTGATTTATTTAATATGTAGTTTTCAGCAGCCTTGAACACTGAATACAGGAAAGTTTAAGCTTTATGGAGTAATTTCTTATGGATTCCTCGTAGTTATAGGTTAGTCAGCGAGCTGATACCCTTCGGTTGCGCTTACTACAGTAAAGGATAGGCTGGTGTGACGTGAAGGAGTCTACTTTTTATGATTTAGCTTGAAATCTGACAAAAAAGTAGAACCTGAAATCGTAAGAAAACAAGTTCCGCGCCCAGAATAAAAGTAAGTAATAAGAGCACTTACTCTGAAGCTATCCTAAAGTAGCAATTTTTATGAGCACGCTATTGATCCAATTGTACCTTATATGTACAGACATTTGTATGTATATTCACCAGCGGAAAGTGGACATCAAACAAAGCCTGATCTCTTCCTACAACGACATAACAGGTTGCAATGCAACATTGTCTACCTATGTAACTATTGTTCTATAGATCTGTTAACTTAAGGTTTTGGCGTTGATATTTTGTATAGCAAATGTGATTGACACATTTTATGTAGGTACAAATGTACTCGTATATAAGTGGTTACGCCAGTCGCTTGACTACTACAACAAAACCCTACCGCCGCTACCAGCTCTTTGGCTGATATTATTACATCTGTGCTCTGTGTCTTTGCATTTGATTTACCCGAGTCGCGTCGTCATTCATTCACTTCTACCGAAACGCTCATTGAACATTTAGTCATTCGCAACTACTCCGTTTTGATCATTACAAGTAGCTATAAGTACTTATATACTTGAGAACTTGAGAAGAAGGACTGCATCCACTAGCATACTGTATTATTTCGTGTACACCAAAATAGAGTTCTTACTTAAAACTTCCACTAATTGGTACTCATTTTTTCTCATAAATGAATAAATGATACTCGTCAAATGAAGAGAGACAGAAGGTTCAGCAGAAGTGTTAAGACTATTTATTTTGCAAACGGGTCGAAAAAAGCATATTTCGTTGGTTGGTTGGGTAAGTGGTTTATTATCACAAACAAGGTCTTAGTCTTGGAATGGAATGAAATGGAATTGTGGTAGGCCGGGAAAAACTATGTCTTTCCGAAGCACTTAGGAATATTTGCCCATTGTACTAAAGACCTTTAGAAACGATCAGGATGTAGTGAAAAGGTGGGATAGTGGAATCAGAGTTCCTCTGCAAACTATCATTAATAAATCTGATAAGTTTGTAGAGTGGTAGAGAGTGTGCATCCGACATTGTCAGTACATCTGGGAATGCATAATCTTATTCTATGCGAAGGCCGAACAGGTGCAGAGAAAATGCTCTGTGGCTGTCTTCGTCCTCCTATGGTAGTATTTTGCCATCGCCATGGATAATTTTCTGTAATCAACGCTACAAGGGTCCGAAGCTCCCTCCTTCTCTGCTTGAGGAAGAAGTTTGTTACCTCCTTGTTAGGATGTTTCAGAAAGCACTTTGTAATTTTACGCGAATCTGTAGAGTTCCAGCGTCTTCAGTAAGTTTCTTTCATGGAGTCCCTGATGTACTTGACAGTGCCTGCTATACTTGGTCCTATTATTGGCTGCGGTCCAGTTGATTATTCCGCTGATCCGCAATTTGCCAATTCATCGGCCGGTTCGTTAATTTGAACACCACAGTTTACGTGTACCCACATAAGTTGAAGCTTATTCCATTTTGCTACGGAGCCAAGCTTCAAGATCAAAAAAAAGCCAGTCAATTACACCCTCAAAATTTACACGATTTCCCTGGTTTCCTGCAGCGGTAATTTGAATCTCGAAGAGTTAAAAGGATAGCTGATGCGGGGAAAAGAAAATATTGCAATGCCAGATTTTATTAAAAAAGATGGAGAGGTGGCTTTTGGCGGGTATGATTGTTCCCTTTAAAAAAATCATGATATATGATAGTCCATAAAAGGTAGAAGAAATAGAACGGTGAGAAAAATTTACCACACTTACGGGTTAGTCCTCTGTTAAGTGGACAACTAATCAGCTAGCCTTATAACAAACAGAGCCGAAGATATCGAAATTCAAAAACTTATGGGCGGTACAAAGCCGCCCCCTAGAACCCTTGCACGGCTTACGTTTATGACAACTACATGCCGTTGTTCAAATAAAGAGTAACATTCGTTAATCAAATAAAGACATTTCATTGCAAACTATTCCTCTCCTCCACTTCTGCTGCCATTTCACCATCACGCTGCTAAATACGCCCACACAACAACTTCGCGCCGCCTCATAACAGTTAAATAGATTCTTTTGTGCAACAAATGTAAGTTTTCCTGTTAGACAAACAATTAATTAACACTTGCACCACAAAATGTCAACACCACTACAACCGCTGCCGCTACCGCCATCTCGTCATCATCATCAACATCATCATCACCACCTTCATCCTTAACAAATTTTTGCCATGCCGGACGTACTACGACAAAACAATGGGAATTAATGTGGCACATAACAAAGTGAAAACCGTCGCGATGGATGGGGGAGAGAGCGATAGAGTGCCTTGTGTTTTTGTGCAACAGTTTGGAGCATAGCAAAAAACTTTGAATGCTTAAATTTGTGAAGTGGCGCACGGTGGAGTGTTTACAGACAGACGTGTTATTGGTTTATATAAACAAACGGAGCTTTTCTAGCGAAATATGCAGTTCAAGTGGAGGTAGAAATGACTTCAGTTAAGGTGATGATTACCGTCTACTTCAGGTAGAAATCAATGCAAGTGGAAAACTCCATGGATAAGCAGGGCCTAAGAGAGCTGGGTTCTAATAGAACATGATCTTCGGGTGTTCTTCTCCAAACTTAATAACTCCTTTTGCAAAGGAAGCGCAACTTTTACAGAGTCCACGTTGCCGGAAGTTGGAAGCCACAGACTAAGATGGTTCAGCACAAAAAAAAAATTATCCCCTTAGGAGTTTTCAAAGTTCAAGTAACAGACAAATGGAAAGCTAAGGGAGAAGGAGCTAGGTTATCATGATACAGGTTATACATGAGACTGATGCCTACGCATCAGACTGGATGTAATAACTTCCGTCATAGCGGCGATCCTCTCAAAGCTTAGCAGTAGTGTTGTTATGTACGTTCTGGCTCACATTTCGTGGTAAGCTTTTAAAATTATAACAACAATTTGTATGGAGAGCTTTTAGAAAACACCACCCCAATGTCTGTTCCTATCTTCAACATATGTTTGTGTGTATATCACAAGCATTTTTCACAAAAAATCACGAAAAAGACATAGTCTAATGTGAAATTTTTGGGCGACATCTAACGTTGAATAGGGTAAATATGAAAAGCTCAGCGATAATTGCGCCATCTGGCGGTAGACAGTGAATATTTGTTGTCTATACTAAAAAGCTGACATCTATGAAGATACATATAAACATGTATGTATAAACCTGTATGAATATGTATCTATGAAGATACATATAAACATGTATGTATAAACAAACCTACATATATTTCATCCGTTTGTATGTTACCAATCTGGGGGGAGAAATTCAAACATGTACACGTATAGAACTTTATGAGATACGTCATAGAGGAGATTTTGTTTTTTCTTCATTTCAGTTGAATGTAGAAGGTTTTGTATGTATGTATGTAGGCATACATATGTTGGTATACTTATATGTATGTATATAAGTGTATGATGTTAGCTAGCTAAAAGGTAAAGAAATTTAAACAGCCATGTATACTTACTTTTAGATTTCCCATTTTAAGTAAAAGTTAAAACAAATATAAATATTTTATATAAATTTTATTAATTTATTTATTGAGTAAAAGTACAATTTTTACATTTATTTACATTAAAGACTATATTATAATAGAATTCCATAAGTTTCCTAGCTTCTTCTACTTCACAAATATAATCTATTCCACCTTCTTTTTTTCCTACTTCTTCTTATCCATTTTTTCTTCTATGTAATATCTTTGATTATTATATGAATTAGAAGTTGAACTATTTATATTGCTTTGTTTTAAAGAATACTGAAGATTTAAATTTATTGCTACAAGTTTATTTTTATATTTTTAAAGTTATAAATTTTTTAATTATCATAATGTATTATTATATTTCTTATAAAAACTCATATTAATATTTTTATATTATTATAAATATATAAAACTATATATTTTTTAATTACTTACAATACATACTTTTATTCATATCCACATACGTATTTATATACAAATTCCTATACATTCATATTTTAATTTCTAAAATCATTAACCTCATGTATACATATTCATATCAGTTTTTAGTATTCTTCAAAATTTAATTTAATAATTTCTTTTATTATATTTATTCAATACTATTTCTTTATAAATTATCATTTGCAACTAAAATTTTTTTTGTTTATTTTTTTATTTGTATACATTATAGATATTTTAGTAGAAATCTTACTTATTTTTTATACTTATTTCATTTATTTACTATTATTCATTATTTTTTTTCTTCAAATTATATGAAAATGGATTTCCTGTGAGAAAGAAAATGTTTTCCTGTGAAATTTTAAATGAGGTAGAAAACTGCATTGCATTTTCTTTAACAATTCTAATATTATTATCTAAATTTCCCCAAAAGTCGAAGTCAACAAGTTTTAATACTTACAACACATACATGAAAATTAATCCATTCATTCTGTAAAATCTCATTATTCTCATATATACATACATCATTCATACTTTAATTTTTAAGATCATTACCATCATACATATATACATATTCATATCAGTTTTTTAGTCTTCTTCAAAGTTTAATTTTATAGTTTCATTAATTATATTTCTTCAATACTATTTCTTTATATTGTTTGCAACTACATGTTTTTTGTTTTTTTTTTTTTTTTTTTTAGTTTGTGTACATTATAGATATTTTAGTAGAAATCGTACTTATGTTTTATACTTACTTCATTTATTTACTATTATTGCTTCATTATTTTTTTCTTTCCAATTTTTTTTTCTTATACATATTTTAATTTTTAAGATCATTGAACTCATATATACATAGATTCAATTCTCAAATTATATGAAATTGCATTTCCTGTGAAAACTATGAGAAAGTAAATTTTTTCTATGAAATTTTATATGAGGTAGACAATTGCATTGAATTTTCTCTAACAATTCTAATATTATTTTTTATTATGTTGATAAAAGCAAATTTATAATACTTTATTTATTTTTACTTTCTTAATTATATTTATTTGATACTATTTCTTTAAAAAACTTGTTTGCAATAATTTTTTTATATTTGCTTGCATTTAGACTATTTAATATAAATCTATACCTATTCCATTTATTTATAATTTCCGGCTTAATTCATATATTCCTATTTCTTTATTTTTATACTCAGCTGTACTAGTACACAGAGTATTATAGTTTTAATCACATAACGGTGGATTGTAACAGAATGAAATAATCGAGATAGATATAGACTTATATATATCAAAATGATCAGGGTGAAAAGAGAAATCGATTGAGCCATGTCCGTCCGTCCGTCCGTCCGTCCGTCCGTCCGTCCGTCCGTCCGTCTGTCCGTCCGTCCGTCCGTCCGTCCGTCTGTAAACACTCTAACTCGCGCAAAAATTGAGATATTTTGATGAAATTTGGAACGCAAGTTGGTATCGAGACTGGGACGGTTGGTATTGAAAATGGGCGAAATCGGACCATGACCACGCCCACTTTTCCTATATAGAAAAAATCGGAAATTTGGTATCTCAGCCACTAATATAGCTAGAGTTTTAAAATTTTACCCACGTATTGAGCTCGGGCCCTTATGAAGAAATTTGATGAAGTTTTGGAAAATGGGCGGTGCCACGCCCACTTATTAAGGGTCAAACATTGAAAGTTTTATATGTCATAACTCAGAAACCGTTGAAGATATATCGATGAAATTTGGTACGCGTAATTTGCTTACATAGACAAATGTTTTGACGAAAAATTATCAAAATCGGTTTACGGCCACGCCCACTTTTATATATGTGTATTATAAAGTGACCTAATAAAACCATTTTAAGCGATATCTCTGTCAAATATAAAGATCTATCATTGAAATTTTGTCGCATGAGTCCAACTATGGACATAAAACAAAAAACACAAAAATTTTGGAATATGGGCGGTGCCACGCCCACTTATTAAGGGGCAGACATTGAAAGTTTTATGAGTCATAACTCAGAAACCGTTGAAGATATATCGATGAAATTCGGTACGCGTAATATAATTACTTAGTCAAATGTTTTGGCGAAAAATTATCAAAATCGGTTGACGGCCACGCCCACTTTTATATATAGGAAATATAAGGGGGCCTAATAAAAACATTTTAAGCGATATCTCTGTCAAATATAAAGATCAATCACTGAGATTTTGTGGCAGGAGTCCAACTATGGACATAAAACAAAAACTACAAAAATTTTGGAAAATGGGCGGTGCCACGCCCACTTATTAAGGAGCGAATATTGAAAGTTTAATAAGCCATAACTCAGAAACCGTTAAAGATATATCGATGAAATCTGGTACGCGTGATATATTTACTTAGCCAAATGTGTGGACGAAAAATTACCAAAATCGGTTGACGACCGCGCCCACTTTTATATATGTGTATTATAAAGTGACCTAATAAAACCATTTTAAGCGATATCTATGTGAAATATAAAGATAATTCATTGAAATTTTGTGACATGAGTTTTACAATAGACCGGAAACAAAAAATAAAAAAGTTTGGAAAATGGGCGTGGCACCGCCTCTTTTTAGACAAAGGGATATATGAGATTTCTTAGCCTTTAACTCGACAAATAATTGAGATATTATGACGAAACTTGGTTTATACACTTTTATAACATGTGTTAATAGACACGCAAAAATGTATTGAAATCGGTTTATGACCACGCCTACTTTTTAACAAAGATATTTCTGGAACACCCTTTTGGAATTTGTAACGTGAAGTCTTTGTAACTAAAAGTCATAGAGGGATGAAATTTTGCACTAACAATAATATTTGTATGCTTATTTGGATGATTGATATAAATTTTGAAAATGGGCGTGGCTGCGCCCTGTTTATGCAGCACTCGTTTCATATAAAATACACCCTATATCGAACAAACGCAAACAAACAATGAAAGCATACAGCTGAGTATCTAATGTTCGATTGCACTCGAACTTAGGCTTCCTTACTTGTTTGTTTTGTTCCTTTTTCTTCATATTATTTTCTTCTTCTACATATTATCTTTAATTATTATATAAATTTTTGATGTTACTTATGTTGTTTTGTTTTAAAGAATTCCAATGATTTCATTATACCAATATAATATCTATATAATTTATTTATATTTATTTTTTTTTCCATTATATTCAATACAATAACTACTTCTTTAAATTATTTTTCAGATTAATTTTATATGAACTTTTATGAAAATCTAAATTTACATCTCCACAAATATCTTGTATATGCACGTACATATTTAAAATTTTCAGACTTATTCTTACAGAATCATAAATTCCACAAATATACTTCAAAAAAAGTATTTTAACATTATAGTTTATTCAAATCGAAAATTTAGTTACAAAATTTCTAATTTTTATATTCTTCTAATAATCTTTTAACAGTTTGAAATCGTTGATAAAAGAATGCACATGAACAAGTGGTTGCTGTATTTGAATACTTGCAATCAAATTTATGCATTCCTGTAGCTGTTTGTTGGAAGGTAATGGTTTTATATAAACGCATTTCATCAATCATGTTTTTAAGAAGTTGTATATCTTCATTTTTAATATAACAACTACATACTCCTAAAAATGTTTCCAGCTCTTCTACTAACATTTTATTTTTTTTAGTTTTATTTTTTTTTTTTTTTTTTTTTTTTTTTTTTTTTTTTTTGTAAGAATGATAAAGATAAATACTTCATATATTTTAGAAATATTTTTCATCCAATATGTTTATATCAATAATAAATCTTTTCAAGTCAATAACTTCTTTGTTTTCCTTATCAAAGTAGTAATTGTATAAATTTACTAAATCCATTATATGCTTATATCGTCTTTCGATGATGTGACAATTACATGTATCAGGTCCTGATTGTATATTATTTTTACTCCAAGGACAGGTTGTATAGTGTCTCCCATATATAGATTCCATAACTAATTCATACTTTATATCTTTAATTGTTATAAATGTATTTTGTATAAGTTTTCTATGATGATCAAGTATATAGTTATAATTATTTTTTAAAAACTCTTCAATTATATTACTTTTCATACTAAAGTGAAACATTTTCAATCAGATGTAAAGTAAAACTAAACCTCTCTAATCAGAAACTTAAACATATAAATAAGTTATTTATGTTTATATACATTTAAATTTATATACTTATTTATATATATTTTTATGTATAAAATAAATATACATAGATATATTTTCCAGATATATATAGTTAACATATTTTGAAATACTATTCAGTGTGCGAAGTTTAAGCTGAATGAGTTAATAATGATCGATAACAAAAGTATAATAGTTATAGATGTACAGGGTTTTCATATTTCCAACAAGTTTATAGCAAAAGAAGTTAGCATTTCAGATCTAATGGATACACATAATATAAAAACATTTGTTATACATCCACCTTTTAGTTATTCAAGATTAACATTGAGAGAAAGAATTGAATTAGAATGGTTACATACATATCACCATGGATTGCAATGGAACGATGGCAACTCAACATTCAAATCTTTTAAGAACTACTTAAACAGATATATTAAAGATGAAAAGCGAAATATTTGTATGTATGTGAAAGGAACACAAAACGCAAAATGGATACAACAACTTACTGGAGAAGACATTATTATATACAATTTAGAAGATATGGGTTGCCAAAGCATAAAAAACTTATATAAGGATAATATCAATGTATATGCATGTAACTTTCACCATAAACATATGATATGTGCAGAAAAAAACGTTCATTTATTTAAAGATTTTATTATATCATATAAAAATAAAGATAAAATATAACTTAAATAATTCATTAGTTTTATTATATAGATGTATGTATAGATGTACTAGAGTTTTATTATCACATATATAAATAAAAAGTATTATTATTCTTAAGGTTCACTCCTACATAATAGAGAAACAGTAATTTATCATATAATATTGTCTAGAATTAAAAAATAGGAAGACATTCAATACATTCAAGTATGTATGTATGTATATACCCCATTAATATTAACAAAATTACAATGATTAGTCAAAACAATCAAGATGAGATAGATTTTATCGTTAACAGATTACTTATTGGATAGTCCCTTAAGAATTCTTAAGGGAGAACGAAAAACAACTAAATATAGGGAAAAAATTATATTGACATTAGAAAAATTTGTTGTATTCTTACCAGAGCGACTGAATAACATTACCAATAAACTGATGGAGACTTAAAATGAAAATTTATAAATCAGGATATGAAAATAAATATTTATATGCTTTTACATTGAAATGTGAAAAATAAAGAAACTCAAAATAAAAAAGTAAATGCATCTTTGGTTATGTGGATATTTTGGAAAAATTAGTTTCCGAAATAATTAATTAAAACAGTATATTCATATAAAACATATTGAAATATAATGTAATTTATACAATCTAAAACTTTGTAAAGCAAATGTATTGATAATATATAAACGTTTAGAGCATACATATTAATAACATATATTCATATTTTCTATACTCCTTTTATTCTATTACAATACATTAACTAATATCGATAAATATATAATGAAAAAGTTGTATTCATGTAGGTATAAGTTTGATTATACAAAAGAAGGGAGTTTATTTATACATTAATAATTTATATGGCTATGCTATGTTACAATATATCCCCTATAAAAATTGTTTAAATTAGTTAAACATATTGAAGACTTTAATATTCATAATGTACAAGAAAATTCTTCTATTGGATATATACTAGAAGTAGACTTAACTAGAATATCTATCTTCATTACATGATTGACATAACGATTTACTATTTTGTTCCGAAATAAAAAAAATTATAAAATTAAACAAAAAACTAATATCAAAATTGAATAATAAAGAAAAGTATATAATTCATTATAGAGTTTTACAACAATACCTTGAAAATTATCTCATTCTGAAAAAAAAAAAAAAAAAAAAACTCATAGAATTCAACAATTTAATCAATCAGATTTTTTTTGTGTTTTTTTTTTTTCAAGTTGTTAGTTAATACAGTTTATGGAAAAACCATGGAAAATGTTGACAAAAGGAAGAATATTAAAACAGTATGTGAGTGGGAAAATAGAGGTAAAAGGTTGGATGCCAGAGGTCTTATAGCAAAACATAATTTTCATAGTTCACTCACATTTACTGATAACATGAGTGCTATTCAATTACAACAACTTTCTATTTTATATAATAAACCAATTTATATTGGATTTAGTGTTTTACATTTATGCAAATTAAAAATATACAATTTTCATTATAATTGTATCTAAATATAAAGAAAATGTTAGTTCAAATTATATGGTTACAGATTTATTTATGGAATTTATTTATAATATTAAGACAATCGATTTTTATAATGAAATTCGTAATGATATTCAAACATATTTAGATACTTCATAATTTACCTTTCTTAAATAAAAAGGTTCTGAATATGACGAATAATGAATGTAGTGGAAAGATTATGTATAAATTCATTGGCCTAAGAACTAAAATGTATTCATATAGTCTTGGTGGAAATGAGGAAGAAATTAAAAAAATTAAAAGTGTGAAAAGATCTATTGTTTTACAACTTTTACGTAATGACTTTAAGAATTGTTTACTTGAAAAAAATTATATTTTGATTCCATGTATGTTTTCAAATCAAAACTTCATGAAATATATATCCAACAAATTACTAAGTTAGTTTTAAGTTAATCAGATAATATATATATATATATATATATCAGAAAATGGAATTAATACTCTTGCATGAAGTAATTTTAAAATCTAAAAAGTTGAAATAAAAGCAAAGTATATATAGATTGAAAGTTGAAATATCTTTATTTATTTAAATTATAATTTTTAAATAAGAATTTCAAACATAAATGTCCGAAGTTTTAAGTATTAAATTTTGGTTTTTGATTATAATTATATTCAATATGTAGCTTTAAATATGTAGCTTTAAATATGTATTTCAAGCATTGCAAATTACTTCTGTAACACGGTTATTTCCGACAAACTTTAGAATGCTGGTACTGTCTCCAGTATGGAATTCTTTATTCCTGCAGGGTATGTATGTAATTATGTGTCTGTAGTGCATATAAGGTGTTTTTTAATCTAACTCTACTTTTTTATTTTCTTTGAATGTAAGTGAGGCTATTCTGCTAGTTTATACTATATCTTTCAATAGCTTATCATTCATTTCCTCTTTTACAGAATTTTTATATGAATATGTATATGTGATAGTAGACTGATGTATAGCTGATACTAACCTGGTAGTAAGCTGATGCTAATCTGATAGCAAGCTGATGCTTATCTGTTGTATAGTAAAAATCTATAAGATTATAGAGAGTGTTATATTTGTAATCCTGTATATAAGATGTTATGGAATATTCGTGGAGATTCAAAAAGTTAAAAATTTAATGTATTTTCATATACACATATGTCTTTTCAGAAAAAGTATCTTAAAATATTTTGTTCATTAGAAGTTATATTATTAAGTATCATTATGTAATAATGTGTTGTTTTAATCTAGGTGTATTTTTTCACTTTCTGTGAATATAAATGGAATTCTTCTCCTTCCTGAAAAATTCAGTTTTTAAATATTCATTTTGGGGTTTAGATGTATAACGACTTTACGACTTTATATTAAAACTAAAAAATTATTAGTTATCTGCAATTTGATAGTTCTACTTGTTAGTCATATAGAAGTTTTTTATATAAATTATTTTTGAGATTGCTTTATCAATGACATTTTTTTTTTTTATAAATATCTTATTCCAAATATATGTATATAAATATATGTAAATATATTTTTAAGAATTATCTTGTTGGAGATATAATATTGTCTCCTGATAAACAAAAGATATAAATAAGAGGCATAAAGCTGATCGAATATTAGCTGAAAAAGTTTGATAGTGAATATAATCTAAACATAGTAATTATAAAAGACTTTGTGGTCTTATAATACATCGTTTATTTTTTTAAATAAATAAAAAATAAATAAATATAAACGACCGTGTAAGCGTTTAGTCTGTAATAAATGTAATTAAGATAAAAGTTAAATTTAGATGAGAAAAGAGAAAGAAGAAGCATTCTAAAAGAAAATTATCAAAGAAAAAACTCTTTTCATCGACTGCTAAAAAATATTTTAAATACTTTAAAAAAGAAAAAAAAGTTGATAATATATGTAAATGATGCTATTGAAATTGCTTAGAAAGCAATAAATTCAAATTTCAAGAGGAAAAAATCTCAAGTAATTATATTACGAGTTAGTTCTGTATCAAAATTAGGATGATTTCTTCCATTAACTCTAATTCTAACAGTAATATATGCTCTTGCAGGTTTAGCTACAGGTTGATGTTCTGCAAATGATATAAAAATGGAAAATAATAGCTAGCAGAGGCTAATCGATGTAATAGATATATGGAATACATTGCTATGGGTAAAGGTATTTTCCTTAAACCATATAAAAACGGTTATGGTATTTTTTATAAATCAGAATTAAAAACTATTAAGGAATTTATTAAAACCACTTACTGATATCGATTAAATAACTTTGGTAAACTGCTAAAATATTTTAAAGGTGTTTTTATATCCACGAATTCAAGAATGTGATATTGTTAACTTAGATGATTCTGCTGCTTATGGAACACATTGGGTAGTATATTATAAGGAATATTTTGATAGCTTTGGCAACTTACAACCACCACTGGAAATAATTACATATTTAAAGCTACATATTGAATATAATTATAATCAAAAACCAAAATTTAATACTTAAAACTTCGGACATTTATGTTTGAAATTCTTATTTAAAAATTATAATTTAAATAAATAAAGATATTTCAACTTTCAATCTATATATACTTTGCTTTTATTTCAACTTTTTAGATTTTAAAATTACTTCATGCAAGAGTATTAATTCCATTTTCTGATATATATATATATATATATATTATCTGATTAACTTAAAACTAACTTAGTAATTTGTTGGATATATATTTCATGAAGTTTTGATTTGAAAACATACATGGAATCAAAATATAATTTTTTTCAAGTAAACAATTCTTAAAGTCATTACGTAAAAGTTGTAAAACAATAGATCTTTTCACACTTTTAATTTTTTTAATTTCTTCCTCATTTCCACCAAGACTATATGAATACATTTTAGTTCTTAGGCCAATGAATTTATACATAATCTTTCCACTACATTCATTATTCGTCATATTCAGAACCTTTTTATTTAAGAAAGGTAAATTATGAAGTATCTAAATATGTTTGAATATCATTACGAATTTCATTATAAAAATCGATTGTCTTAATATTATAAATAAATTCCATAAATAAATCTGTAACCATATAATTTGAACTAACATTTTCTTTATATTTAGATACAATTATAATGAAAATTGTATATTTTTAATTTGCATAAATGTAAAACACTAAATCCAATATAAATTGGTTTATTATATAAAATAGAAAGTTGTTGTAATTGAATAGCACTCATGTTATCAGTAAATGTGAGTGAACTATGAAAATTATGTTTTGCTATAAGACCTCTGGCATCCAACCTTTTACCTCTATTTTCCCACTCACATACTGTTTTAATATTCTTCCTTTTGTCAACATTTTCCATGGTTTTTCCATAAACTGTATTAACTAACAACTTGAAAAAAAAAAAACACAAAAAAAATCTGATTGATTAAATTGTTGAATTCTATGAGTTTTTTTTTTTTTTTTTTTTTCAGAATGAGATAATTTTCAAGGTATTGTTGTAAAACTCTATAATGAATTATATACTTTTCTTTATTATTCAATTTTGATATTAGTTTTTTGTTTAATTTTATAATTTTTTTTATTTCGGAACAAAATAGTAAATCGTTATGTCAATCATGTAATGAAGATAGATATTCTAGTTAAGTCTACTTCTAGTATATATCCAATAGAAGAATTTTCTTGTACATTATGAATATTAAAGTCTTCAATATGTTTAACTAATTTAAACAATTTTTATAGGGGATATATTGTAACATAGCATAGCCATATAAATTATTAATGTATAAATAAACTCCCTTCTTTTGTATAATCAAACTTATACCTACATGAATACAACTTTTTCATTATATATTTATCGATATTAGTTAATGTATTGTAATAGAATAAAAGGAGTATAGAAAATATGAATATATGTTATTAATATGTATGCTCTAAACGTTTATATATTATCAATACATTTGCTTTACAAAGTTTTAGATTGTATAAATTACATTATATTTCAATATGTTTTATATGAATATACTGTTTTAATTAATTATTTCGGAAACTAATTTTTCCAAAATATCCACATAACCAAAGATGCATTTACTTTTTTATTTTGAGTTTCTTTATTTTTCACATTTCAATGTAAAAGCATATAAATATTTATTTTCATATCCTGATTTATAAATTTTCATTTTAAGTCTCCATCAGTTTATTGGTAATGTTATTCAGTCGCTCTGGTAAGAATACAACAAATTTTTCTAATGTCAATATAATTTTTTCCCTATATTTAGTTGTTTTTCGTTCTCCCTTAAGAATTCTTAAGGGACTATCCAATAAGTAATCTGTTAACGATAAAATCTATCTCATCTTGATTGTTTTGACTAATCATTGTAATTTTGTTAATATTAATGGGGTATATACATACATACATACTTGAATGTATTGAATGTCTTCCTATTTTTTAATTCTAGACAATATTATATGATAAATTACTGTTTCTCTATTATGTAGGAGTGAACCTTAATAATAATAATACTTTTTATTTATATATGTGATAATAAAACTCTAGTACATCTATACATACATCTATATAATAAAACTAATGAATTATTTAAGTTATATTTTATCTTTATTTTTATATGATATAATAAAATCTTTAAATAAATGAACGTTTTTTTCTGCACATATCATATGTTTATGGTGAAAGTTACATGCATATACATTGATATTATCCTTATATAAGTTTTTTATGCTTTGGCAACCCATATCTTCTAAATTGTATATAATAATGTCTTCTCCAGTAAGTTGTTGTATCCATTTTGCGTTTTGTGTTCCTTTCACATACATACAAATATTTCGCTTTTCATCTTTAATATATCTGTTTAAGTAGTTCTTAAAAGATTTGAATGTTGAGTTGCCATCGTTCCATTGCAATCCATGGTGATATGTATGTAACCATTCTAATTCAATTCTTTCTCTCAATGTTAATCTTGAATAACTAAAAGGTGGATGTATAACAAATGTTTTTATATTATGTGTATCCATTAGATCTGAAATGCTAACTTCTTTTGCTATAAACTTGTTGGAAATATGAAAACCCTGTACATCTATAACTATTATACTTTTGTTATCGATCATTATTAACTCATTCAGCTTAAACTTCGCACACTGAATAGTATTTCAAAATATGTTAACTATATATATCTGGAAAATATATCTATGTATATTTATTTTATACATAAAAATATATATAAATAAGTATATAAATTTAAATGTATATAAACATAAATAACTTATTTATATGTTTAAGTTTCTGATTAGAGAGGTTTAGTTTTACTTTACATCTGATTGAAAATGTTTCACTTTAGTATGAAAAGTAATATAATTGAAGAGTTTTTAAAAAATAATTATAACTATATACTTGATCATCATAGAAAACTTATACAAAATACATTTATAACAATTAAAGATATAAAGTATGAATTAGTTATGGAATCTATATATGGGAGACACTATACAACCTGTCCTTGGAGTAAAAATAATATACAATCAGGACCTGATACATGTAATTGTCACATCATCGAAAGACGATATAAGCATATAATGGATTTAGTAAATTTATACAATTACTACTTTGATAAGGAAAACAAAGAAGTTATTGACTTGAAAAGATTTATTATTGATATAAACATATTGGATGAAAAATATTTCTAAAATATATGAAGTATTTATCTTTATCATTCTTACAAAAAAAAAAAAAAAAAAAAAAAAAAAAAAAAAAATAAAACTAAAAAAAATAAAATGTTAGTAGAAGAGCTGGAAACATTTTTAGGAGTATGTAGTTGTTATATTAAAAATGAAGATATACAACTTCTTAAAAACATGATTGATGAAATGCGTTTATATAAAACCATTACCTTCCAACAAACAGCTACAGGAATGCATAAATTTGATTGCAAGTATTCAAATACAGCAACCACTTGTTCATGTGCATTCTTTTATCAACGATTTCAAACTGTTAAAAGATTATTAGAAGAATATAAAAATTAGAAATTTTGTAACTAAATTTTCGATTTGAATAAACTATAATGTTAAAATACTTTTTTTGAAGTATATTTGTGGAATTTATGATTCTGTAAGAATAAGTCTGAAAATTTTAAATATGTACGTGCATATACAAGATATTTGTGGAGATGTAAATTTAGATTTTCATAAAAGTTCATATAAAATTAATCTGAAAAATAATTTAAAGAAGTAGTTATTGTATTGAATATAATGGAAAAAAAAATAAATATAAATAAATTATATAGATATTATATTGGTATAATGAAATCATTGGAATTCTTTAAAACAAAACAACATAAGTAACATCAAAAATTTATATAATAATTAAAGATAATATGTAGAAGAAGAAAATAATATGAAGAAAAAGGAACAAAACAAAAAATAAAGAAATAGGAATATATGAATTAAGCCGGAAATTATAAATAAATGGAATAGGTATAGATTTATATTAAATAGTCTAAATGCAAGCAAATATAAAAAAATTATTGCAAACAAGTTTTTTAAAGAAATAGTATCAAATAAATATAATTAAGAAAGTAAAAATAAATAAAGTATTATAAATTTGCTTTTATCAACATAATAAAAAATAATATTAGAATTGTTAGAGAAAATTCAATGCAATTGTCTACCTCATATAAAATTTCATAGAAAAAATTTACTTTCTCATAGTTTTCACAGGAAATGCAATTTCATATAATTTGAGAATTGAATCTATGTATATATGAGTTCAATGATCTTAAAAATTAAAATATGTATAAGAAAAAAAAATTGGAAAGAAAAAAATAATGAAGCAATAATAGTAAATAAATGAAGTAAGTATAAAACATAAGTACGATTTCTACTAAAATATCTATAATGTACACAAACTAAAAAAAAAAAAAAAAAAAACAAAAAACATGTAGTTGCAAACAATATAAAGAAATAGTATTGAAGAAATATAATTAATGAAACTATAAAATTAAACTTTGAAGAAGACTAAAAAACTGATATGAATATGTATATATGTATGATGGTAATGATCTTAAAAATTAAAGTATGAATGATGTATGTATATATGAGAATAATGAGATTTTACAGAATGAATGGATTAATTTTCATGTATGTGTTGTAAGTATTAAAACTTGTTGACTTCGACTTTTGGGGAAATTTAGATAATAATATTAGAATTGTTAAAGAAAATGCAATGCAGTTTTCTACCTCATTTAAAATTTCACAGGAAAACATTTTCTTTCTCACAGGAAATCCATTTTCATATAATTTGAAGAAAAAAAATAATGAATAATAGTAAATAAATGAAATAAGTATAAAAAATAAGTAAGATTTCTACTAAAATATCTATAATGTATACAAATAAAAAAATAAACAAAAAAAATTTTAGTTGCAAATGATAATTTATAAAGAAATAGTATTGAATAAATATAATAAAAGAAATTATTAAATTAAATTTTGAAGAATACTAAAAACTGATATGAATATGTATACATGAGGTTAATGATTTTAGAAATTAAAATATGAATGTATAGGAATTTGTATATAAATACGTATGTGGATATGAATAAAAGTATGTATTGTAAGTAATTAAAAAATATATAGTTTTATATATTTATAATAATATAAAAATATTAATATGAGTTTTTATAAGAAATATAATAATACATTATGATAATTAAAAAATTTATAACTTTAAAAATATAAAAATAAACTTGTAGCAATAAATTTAAATCTTCAGTATTCTTTAAAACAAAGCAATATAAATAGTTCAACTTCTAATTCATATAATAATCAAAGATATTACATAGAAGAAAAAATGGATAAGAAGAAGTAGGAAAAAAAGAAGGTGGAATAGATTATATTTGTGAAGTAGAAGAAGCTAGGAAACTTATGGAATTCTATTATAATATAGTCTTTAATGTAAATAAATGTAAAAATTGTACTTTTACTCAATAAATAAATTAATAAAATTTATATAAAATATTTATATTTGTTTTAACTTTTACTTAAAATGGGAAATCTAAAAGTAAGTATACATGGCTGTTTAAATTTCTTTACCTTTTAGCTAGCTAACATCATACACTTATATACATACATATAAGTATACCAACATATGTATGCCTACATACATACATACAAAACCTTCTACATTCAACTGAAATGAAGAAAAAACAAAATCTCCTCTATGACGTATCTCATAAAGTTCTATACGTGTACATGTTTGAATTTCTCCCCCCAGATTGGTAACATACAAACGGATGAAATATATCGTTGGCTTCGTGAGCAAATGTGCTAAGTCCATTTCTGGTAACTTTTCAGGAGAGACAAAAAACCTCCTAACTTTTTTTGTTGTTACTATTTTAAAAATCTGAAAATGCAGTTTTCTTCCTCAGATGGTGGTGCTAAAATACCAGTTATCGGCACATTTTAATATAAAGCTTGTTCAAAGTTATGAGCTTCTTTAGGACTTAGCACATTTGCTTTCTATGATTTTGTTTTTTTAGGTGGACTTAGCACATTTTCTCACAAATTATTATACTCAACTGTACGTAGTAAAATTTAAATATTTTGATGAAATTTGGTACAGAGGCTCCTAACTAGACAGGAAAGGTTGGTATTGAAAATGGGCGAAATTGGATTATGACCACGCCCAGTTTCCCTATATAGTATATATCTAAAATCACTCAAAAAGTTATAATGGATGAAATTCAATCCATGCAATGAGCTTACGCTTTATAAAGAAATAAATTAAAATTCTCGAAAATGGGCGGTGCCACACCCACTTATGACAGGATAAATTCTAAAAGTTTTATAAGTCATCAATAACTCAGAAACGGTAGTAGATATATAGCTGAAATTTGGAAAACGTGATTTACTTGCTAAGGCACACGATTGGATGAAAAATTTTCCAAATCGGTGGACGACCACGCCCACTTTTATATATGGGAACTATAAAGTGGACTAATAAAAACATTTTAAGCGACTTCTTTGTCAAATATGAAGATAATTCATTGAGAGTTTGCGGCATGAGTCCAACTATGGACAAAAACAGAAACCATACATGTTTTTGAAAATGGGCGTGGCATCGTGAATCTAAGAGATTTCGGAGCCCATAACTCGACAAATAATTGAGATATTACGGCGGAACTTGGTGTAGGTACATATGTAATTTTATTACTTGTAGTAAAATTTTACCAAAATCGGTTTGTAACCACGCCTACTTAAAAAAAAATTGTAAAACTTCCTTTGGAAACTTGTGACGTGTAACGTGGCATCTTATAAAGGGATGAAATTTTGCACTAACGAGAATATTTTAGGCTTGGTCTGATGAGAGATAACACTGTTGATAATGGGTGTGGTCGCGCCCACATTATGCTGTACCCTCTCTATAGAAAATACAATAAAATGTAAAAATGTATAATAAAAATGTAAAAAGTACCGCAAACTAGTTTGCATATCAAATTGGTGGGAAAGCTAGCCACTCCCACAAATTATTAAGGATTACAGTCCCAAGCCATGCTTATTAAAGCAATGTAGTAATAATTCTTTATCATTCTACAAAACAAATTAAAACAAATTAATAATTTCTCATTTTCACCTGGACTTAGCACGTAGATTTTTGAAAAAAAAAAATTTTTTATGGACTTAGCACATTTGCTTAACACTGCATTACACCATGAAAAACAGACATTATGGTAACTTTTTTTTGGCAGACGATGTATTTTTAGTTGTACTATCTTACTGCATTAAAATCTCAATTTTGAAAAAAATTGGACTTAGCACATTTGCTCACGAAGCCAACGATATGTAGGTTTGTTTATACATACATGTTTATATGTATCTTCATAGATACATATTCATACAGGTTTATACATACATGTTTATATGTATCTTCATAGATGTCAGCTTTTTAGTATAGACAACAAATATTCACTGTCTACCGCCAGATGGCGCAATTATCGCTGAGCTTTTCATATTTACCCTATTCAACGTTAGATGTCGCCCAAAAATTTCACATTAGACTATGTCTTTTTCGTGATTTTTTGTGAAAAATGCTTGTGATATACACACAAACATATGTTGAAGATAGGAACAGACATTGGGGTGGTGTTTTCTAAAAGCTCTCCATACAAATTGTTGTTATAATTTTAAAAGCTTACCACGAAATGTGAGCCAGAACGTACATAACAACACTACTCTTAGCATATTCTAATGGAAGAAAGTCAGGCATGTGTAGGTCTCGAAAAGGCTCGTAAAGCGATCAACGTTAGGGAGAAGCTATACAATATTGTGTAGACGTAGTTTAGCCTGAAATCAAGGAAGCCTTAAAGTTTGAAAGTAGCGCTCTACAAGTTGAACTAGTTTGTTTTCTGCACAGTAAACTCTGAAGAGTCTAAATAGAAAATAAATGGAAGCAAAGGACTAAATAACAAGTAAAAGCGCGGCTGTCTTCGGCCGTACCGAAGACTTCATACCTTTCATGAGTGGGGAAATGAAAAGTTACCTATGTATGTACATAGTCGGATTAAGTTTAATTTATAATTTTAATTCTGTGGGTTATTTATGGAAAGATTTATTAGAAAAAATGGTGTCTTGGCTATTTAAATGGAGGAGTTATACACCAAAATGTCCATATCTGAACAATCGGTTGTAGGGGAGCTATATGTTATAGTGGTCCGATCTTGACAATTTTCGGTAACCCCGTTTGGGCCCGTATGGGTACAAATACTTAAAAATTTCACGCCGTTAGCTGTTAAAATGGAGAAGTTATACACCAAAATGTCCATATCTGAACAATCGGTTGTAGGGGAGCTATAGGTTATAGTGGTCCGATCTTAACAATTTTCGGTAATCCTGTTTGGGCTTATATGGGTACAAATTCCTAAAAAATTCACGCCGTTATCTGCTAAAATGGAGAAGTTATACACCAAAATGTCCATATCTGAACAATCGGTTGTAGGGGAGCTATAGGTTATAGTGGTCCGATCTTAACAATTTTCGGTAATCCCGTTTGGGTCCATATGGGTACAAATACTTCAAAATTTCACGCCGTTAGCTGTTAAAATGGAGGAGTTATACACCAAAATGCTATATCTGAACAATCGGTTGTAGGGGAGCTATAGGTTATAGTGGTCCGATCTTAACAATTTTCGGCAATCCCGTTTGGGTCCATATGGGTACAAATCAGGGTTTGAATTTGCTTGCTGCAAAACAGCAATAGCCAATGTTTTTTGCTTATTGCTGAATTCAGCCGAGCCAAAAACGAAAACACGATTCATTCGCTTCAGTTTTCAGCTGAGTCGTGTTTGCTTGTGTAGTTAAGCCAAGCAACTCAATTTGAGAGCGTTGCTTTTACTTCCAGCAATTAGTTGAGTGGTAAATTTTTGCTTACAGTTGCTTATTTTGCTGAAATTAGTTTTTAAGCAGAATTCAACATGAAAAGATGTTTACAAATGGACATACATACATATTATGTGTACATACATACATACATAAGTAAATATGTATAAAAAATCGAAATATGCGTAACCAAATCGTTTCAGCAAAATAAGCAAAGCAGAAAAAATGCAAAGACACAACTAATTGCTGGAAGTAAAATGAAATCCCCCAAATCGCGTTGCTTTGCTTAACTATACAAGCAAACACGGCTCAGCTGAAAACTGAAGCGAATGAATCGTGTTCTCGTTTTTTACTCGGCTGGCCGAGTTTGCTAATTTACTTTTCGTTAGCAAAAGCAAAGCAAAAGCAAATGCAGCAAAAGTAGCTAAGCAATTTCAAACCCTGGTACAAATACTTCAAAATTTCAGGCCGTTATCTGTTAAAATAGAGGAGTTATACACCAAAATGTGTATATCTGAATAATCGGATGTTGTGGAACTATATGTTATAGTGGTCCAATCTTGACAATTTTCGGTAACCTTGTTTGGGCCAAAATGGGCACGTCTACTTCAAAGTTTCATGTCCTTAGCTGTTTAAATGGGGAAGTTATGCACAAATTACATCCAAAAATTTCATGTATATCTGAATAATCGGTTGTTTTCTATATGTTATAGTGGTCCGATTCGGTCGGTTCCGACAAATGATCAGCTGCATATAACAACATACCTGCATTCCGAATTTCATTCAGATATCTCAAAAACTGAGGGACTAGTTTGCGTTCACACAGACGGACGGACGGACAGACGGACAGACGGACATGGCTTAATCGACTCAGCTCGTGATTCTGATCATATCGGTATATATTTTGGTGGGTCCCCCACGCTTCCTTCTGGTACTTTCGACAAAAATTTTTTGGCACTAAGTTATAATACCATTTCATTCTCATGAAAGGTATAAAAATTAAGAATTCAGGGCTAAGCTTAGACATAAGATAGAAAACAGAGATAATACAGAGCACACTCTGCCACAAATGTAATCCATCGGGAATAGGGCAACCCAGTCTTGTCCAGAACCAAAAAATTGTCACCTAAGCTTTAAATGAAAAAAAAAGTTAAACTGAATCTGGTCTACCGCTGGCGTCCAAAGTAGCTTAGGAAATAATTTTACATTATTTCGTAGTCAAAGTTAGGCCTAAAGTCCGGGGAAATTTGAGGCTTCAAATATGTATATTATATATATATATATATATATATATATTATGTTAATGTTCTGTTCAACCTGATCCCTCTTCGATTTGCTGATCCAAGAGGCTATGAAAATTATATTGTCGACTGCGCTCCTTCGGGTTGTGGCACGACGATTGCAGTTCGGGGCACGGGGAGTTGTTTAGCAGGCTGTCAGAGAAATACCATTTGTTTCTGGCCCCAAATGCCAAGCTAGTACTCCCAAGTGTCCTTTGGTAGACGTTACACTGTCGATTTTCTCACAAGATATCAATGGAGAGATCCAGAAACTCTATTGGGAGAATCGAAGAAAATCATTTACACAAACGGATCAAAAACAGAATATGGTACTGGATAGGGCTGGCACCTGGACCCCGACTTCAGGTGAAGTGCATCAGGGACTCTATAAGGGAAACTTACGGGCAATGCTGGAACTCTACAGATTCCTGTAAAATTAGAAAGTGCTTTCTGAAAAAGCCTAACAGGGGGGTGGCAAACTTCCTCTTCAAGCAAAGAAGGAGGGAGCTTCGGGCTCTTGTGGGGTTGATTACAGGACAAAATCAAAATGGGGACAGCACATGGCTACCATAGGCATTATCGAGAGCACATTATGCCAATCCTGTCTGGAGGAGGCCGCAGTTGCGACGGCACAGAGCACAGAGCCCGGCTTTCGCTAAACTAAGATTGCCATTGCGCATGGAGGTTACTTATTCTCTACCATTCGAAAAACTTCTCAGTTTTATAAAATAGTCTGGGAAGTGTTTGCAGAGGTATCCTGATTCCACTATTCCACCTTTTCCCTACATTTTGATCTTTTCTAATGGCCTTAAGCAGAATGGGCAAATATGCCTGAGTGCTTGGAAAAGACATAGTTTTTCCCGGCCTACCGCAATTCCATTCTATTCCATTCCAACCCCTGGTCTTCGTTGCGTGATTTAGTTCAAGTACATGTATGTATGTCCGAGAAAAGGCCACTTTGAGAACCTGGGACTCCTGCTGAATGCAAGCGAATCTCCTCTTCAGAGCCTTACTGAGTTCATGAATGTGCTTCCAAGCTAATCAATGAAAATAATTCCCTCTACTCAAGTTTACTTTCGAAAACATTCCCACTGCTTTTTCCCTTAACTGTGTTGCATCAAACAAGCAAAATCATTGTTTAGTTTCGCATGTGAGTTTTTTTTAGCTTTCTATGTTCTTTGTAAAATGCCAAATGAATGTCATGTACAACATACATACATACATGAGTAAGTAGCCGTTTGTGCAGCACACAAGCAACACGTGTTGCTGCCCTGCAGGGAACTCGATAACTAGTGAGCAAAATTTCTAGTTCCGAACTAGCGAAAAGGTGTCAAAGGGGAACTAGATCAATTGTAGTTAGATCCTCACCAGTTCAAAAGGAGTGAATTGAGTGACCATTATAAGACACACTTTGATGTGTATGCAATTTCAAAGTGACAAAATTTCTATGAAAATTTTTCGTTCGTTCAATTGCTGTCGGCGTTGTATATTTCTGCAATTCTCAGATGTTTAGTGAAGCATTTCATATAAAGATTTTCTATTTGCAACTTGTATGAAATGAAATGTTCCCCTAATTATGCTTTTCCGATCCCTCAGGCTTATTTTTAATTTTTTTTATTTTATTACTTTTTAAATATTATTGTAAATTTTTATTAAATAAATAAATAAAAAATATTAGTTAAAAAAAAATAAAAAATAAAAATTATCATCTACCTAGACAACAACAGGATTCGAACCCGCGCCCCTCGGATCCCCCTGGCCACATGCGTTAGCCAGTCGGCCATCGCGCCACTTGCATGAAGTGTGTCAAAGGCTGCACTTAAGCGGCAGATGTAAAACTGTAGAATTTGTAGGTACTTGTAGATAGTTCAGAACTATCGAAATTGTGCCAATAAATGAACTAGTGTAAACTGTAGAATTTAGTACTAGTTTGGAACTATCGAAAATGTAGTGCAGAGAGGGACAATTGACACCGCCTAGGACATCGCCGTGTTAAATTCGCCAGTTAATAACATGCAAAAATTATTTATCTCGCACTAGTAGTGTCGAAAAATGCACTAGAAGCGACCTAGTTCGGAACTAGAGATTTTCCCTACAGGGTGTCGACACCGAACTTAGTACGTAACTACTACAAACAAACAAGCATATGTACCTATGTGAGAACATTCGCGCATAGAACAAGCGAAAAAAGCCAATAGCTTTGACTTGGCAGCATTTTGTTTCTAACAAAGTGCATAAAACATATGTATCTACGCTTGTGAGTAGGCCGCTGCTGCTGATGAAGTTGCAAGAAAAAAATTAAATACTCGTTTTCAACAAAATTCACACTCACCGTGACAACTCAACACTTGTTACACGCCCTCTTAAGCCCCCCAACACGCCCCCATTCATGTATGTACTCCTTCTGTGCGATTCTTGCGCGCCAAAATTATGCGCGTCATCCCATTAAATGCAGTATTCGTTGCATAGCTGTTGTGTGTTAATATTTATATGTGTATGTTGTTGAAAAGCAAAAGCTAAAACATTTTAATTGTTGCTTAATGTAAATTGAAACTAAATAACACGCATAAATCATTCATTCAATGTGTTAAACGGGCGTACACGGGGCATGCAGCATGTGTGTTTGAAGGGAGAATGGCCGGAACTATGCTTGTTGCTTGACTATTCGCGAAGGGTATATATATGTATGTATGGTGGAGGAGTTTGAGGTTTATTATAACCATTTGGGAATCGAAATTGATGCTATTTAACTAAGTAATCAGCCCTAAACCGATAAGGCGGCAGCAACATACCTGGAAGCTTTGTCAAAACATGCTGAGATACGATGGCTTACAGGCTGTATTTTCGATTTAAGTATAATCGATCTTGAGGCCACCACATGACCAGGAAATCAAAAGGCAGAAGCGAAGATAAACCACCAGTTGACCTTAAAATCAGACAATCGGACAATCGGACGATCAATAGACTGAAGCAATCACAAGCGATTAAGTGATCAGAGGAGTAGACGACTATGAAATCATGAGTCAATAAGCAAAATATAAAAATGATGAGAAACGAGCCAAGAATCCAGCAACCAATAATCAGATGATCAAAAATCAGAAGCGATCAGAAAATAGAGACCAAAAGAGGACTCAAAACTTGAAAATCAGACAATCGGACCATCACACGATCAACAGACCGACGCTATCACAAGTGATTAAGTGATCAGAGGGGTAGACGATCAGAAACTACCACCCAATCAGGCAACCAATAATCAGATGATCAAAAATCAGAAGCGATCATACGAGGATATAAAGCCAAAAAATCAGACGATTATAAGATCAAACGATCAACAGACCGAAGCAATCACAAGCGATTAAATGGTCAAAGAAGTAGGCGATCAGACTATAAGATTATGAGACAATAACAAATCGACAGAAACGATCATAACCGACCATACAATCAGGCAACCAACAATCAGATGATCAAAGATCAGAAGCGATCACAGAATAAGAAGACCAAACGAGTTGTCGATCGGATAATCCGGGAAATTCAGTTGACGGAAGCGACCAGAAGCACTCAAATTATCGAACGAATAGATGTTTAAGCGACTAGACAACCAGACAAACTTACGATCAGACATGATGATCAATAGGTAGCAGTGAAGGCAGAACATCACACTCACAAACGACCAGTCAAAGTCAGACGATCCAAAGGCAGAATCAATCAGAAGCAAATAACATCTAAATGGGTTTCGAGCTCATGGTTGGTTGGTTAGATGTGCCGTTTTGATACCACAACTCGTGACTAAACCAGTGAAAAGTAAAAGTAAAGTGAGCATTTCGGAACTCAGGGCAGGTCCCCAGAGCTCTGTCAAGGCCGTCCCAGAGGATGTTGAAGAAACATTTTCCAAGAAACTTCAATCTACCTTGCCAGTGTGAAGAATACTCGCATAGCAGGTGCTCCACGGTCTCCTCCATCCCAGGCAGACAGCAGCTGCGACACAAGGTGTTATGGTCCAATCGCAATTGGACCGCGTGTGTCCTGTGAATACCACAGTTAAGCGGGAAATGTCCTCTCTGTCCATCTTTAGAAAGACCATAGACTTCTGCAGACCCTGCAACTGCCTCCATCTGTTTTTAGCTTCCTCAAGCCAGCGCCGAGAGATTCGGCCCTTGATGCAGCCCAGGAGCACAAGAACCTCCTCCGCCTCTGCGGCATTAAGAACTGAGCCCTGCTTGGCCAGCTCATAAGCCATTTCGTTGCCTTAGTTGTCGGGGTGGCCCTGAACCCCCCAGATCAGGTATACGCTGTCGACTTGCCAATTTCATTACCCACTCTATGCACTGCCTGAGCGGGCTTGATGACACCGTTGCAGGCCTTAGAGCCCTCAGAGCCGCCTGACTATCCCAGAAAATTCCTATCCTGCTTCCAGCGTAGCCATTTTCTGTTGCAAGTAGAACCTTGCAGGCCTTGTGTATGCCGAGGTCTTAGTATTGAATGCTCGCCGTGTCCGGGAGCCTAATCGGTATGGATTGGTTGCGAAGACACCCACTCCCACTGCGCATGCCATCTTTGAACCGTTCGTTATAACTGAAACATCGAATCTATGAGCAAGTTTACCATCTCCCCTGTCCTTGCTAGTTGGAAAGATAATCTCATAGTTTTTAACGAAAACTCATACTTCTCACCGCTACAAATTCACAACTGGCTATATAATACTCGCGCTTCTTAACAAAATTTACCAATTTATTCGCTTTGCCTTCGCTGCGAATACAATCACAGCGGCGGCGAATTATTTCGATAGCTTCTTTAACCAGCACTTGCGAATGGGATTTTTAAGAAGCCCACCCCACCTTGGCCTGATTGCTGGCGGGCTAGCTGCCGCACCATCAAAAAATTCTTATGGCTGTTAATTTGTGGCTGCGAGCAACGGTAATTGTACTCAACGACTTACTCCATGCATTGGAACTCACATACCAGTCATTTTTCTATGCCAAAAGTAAGTCGACTAGGAATTCGGTACATACGAGCAAGCGATTATTCTTCGTAATCCACCAAAAAAAGTAGAAATAATTCTTTCGCTTGGCAGAAAATTGATTATTGCAGTGAATCGACGTCCGGACCCACCCGCTTGAATGTGTGATTGCACACACACACACACGCAGCATACGATCTTAGCGGCAATGGCAGAGTCGTACATACATACATATGTGTGCCAGGAATTATGCACGAATAAAACATCAATTCATCCCAATCAACCGAAAAGTAGCGTAAGTTAAGTCAATACGGTGAAGAAAAGTAGATTCACGGGCGGAAAGTAATGCTTACTTTTTTTGGTTTTTTTTTTTGGATAAATTATGCAGTTATATTTTCTTTTAAATATTGATCCCAATAGCTTATTTTAAAACCTTCCTTCGTCAAATATAGACCAAGTAAACTTCTCACTAATTCTTTAAATGATATTTTTTTAAAACAATAACCTTCACGGTGCCTGGTTAAAATAAACAAGTAAGGAAGCCTAAGTTCGAGTGGAATCGAACATTAGATACTCAGCTGTATGCTTTCATTGTTTGTTTGCGTTTGTTCGATTAGGGTGTATTTTATATAAAGCGAGTGCTGCATAAACAGGGAGCAGCCACGCCCATTTTTAAAATTTGTATCAATCATCCAAATAGGCATATAAATATTATTGTTAGTGCAAAATTGCATCCCTCTATGACTTTTAGTTACAAAGACTTCACGTTACAAATTCCAAAAGGGTTTTCCAGAAATATCTTTATTAAAAAGTAGGCGTGGTCATAAACCGATTTCAACACATTTTTGCGTGTCTATTAACACAAGTTATAAAAGTGTATAAACCAAGTTTCGTCATAATATCTTAATTATTTGTCGAGTTATGGGCTCCGAAATCTCGTAGATTCCGTTGTCTAAAAAGAGGCGTTCCTACGCCCATTATCCGAAATTTTTCCATTTTTTGTTTCCGATCTATTGTAGAACTCATGCCACAAAATTTCAATGAATTATCTTTATATTTCACAGAGATATCGCTAAAAATGATTTTATTAGGTCACTTTATAATACCCATATATAAAAGTGGGCGTGGTCGTCAACCGATTTTGGTAATTTTTCGTCCACACATTTGGCTAAGTAAATATAGCACGCGTACCAAATTTCATCGATATATCTTTAACGGTTTCTGAGTTATGGCCTATAAAACTTTCAATATTTGCCCCTTAATAAGTGGGCGTGGCACCGCCCATTTGCAAAAATTTTTATACTTTTTGTTTTATGCCCGTAGTTGGACTCCTGCCACAAAATTTCAGTGACAGATCTTTATATTTGACACAGATATCGCTTAAAATGTTTTTATTAGGCCCCTTTATAGTTCCTATATATAAAAGTGGGCGTGGTCGTCAACCGATTTTTATAATTTTTCGCCAAAACATTTGTCTAAGTAAGCAAATTACGCATACCAAATTTCATCGATATATCTTCAACTGTTTCTGAGTTATGACATATAAAACTTTCAATGTTTGCCCCTTAATAAGTGGGCGTGGCACCGCCCATTTTCCAAAACTTCATCAAATTTCTTCATAAGGGCCTGAGCTCAATACGTGGGTAAAATTTTATCACTCTAGCTATATTAATGGCTGAGATACCAAATTTCCGAGTTTTTCTATATAGGAAAAGTGGGCGTGGTCATGGTCCGATTTCGCCCATTTTCAATACCAACCGTCCCAGTCTCGATACCAACTTGCATTTCAAATTTCATCAAAATATCTCAATTTTTACGCGAGTTATCGTGCGTACGTACGGACGGACGGACGGACGGACATGGCTCAATCGATTTCTCTTTTCACCCTGATCATTTTAATATATATAAGTCCATATCTATCTCGATTATTTCATTATGTTACAATCCACCGTTATGAAATCAAAATTATAATACTCTGTGTACTAGTACAGCTGAGTATAAAAAGCAAATTACAAATAAGCCACAAGCATAAGAGCCTATAATAATAAGCACAAAAATTACATGAACTTGTTTGGAGATTTGTTCCCATGCCAATGCGCATTGATTGAGAAGTTGGTCAGAAGTTAAGCTGCAGCCTCGGCTCCCAAGCTTTAGCTACTAGGTAATACAGTGTCCATGTAATTTGAAATGAAAGCCCGTTATGTGAAATCTTATGCAAGAAGACTGGGGTTTCATGAATGACTTCCAGGGAAGAGGAAAATATGAGAGTTCTTAGGACCAACTGCGAGAAATGAAAATTACTCCAACTGGTGTTTTGTTGTTATCGAAGATTATGATGTTGATAATGATGATGATGATGATGATTATTATTATGATTATTATGATTATGACGTTGATGGTATTATGATGTTGATAATGACGACGATGATGATTTTGATCTTTATGATAATAATGATGATATTGATAATGATGTTGATGATGATCATAATGAGGATGATGATGATGACGATATTTATGGTAATGGTGATAATACTGATGATGAAGGCGATGATGACTATGATGTTGATGATGTTGATGATGATGATGATGATGATGATGATGATGATGATGATGATGATGATGATGATGATGATGATGATGATGATGATTATGATTATGATGTTAATGATATTGATGGTTGTGATTATGATGATGACGATATTTATGGTGATGGTGATGATGATGATGACTATGATGTTGATAATGATGATGATGATGGCGAAGCTAATGATGACGATGGAGATGATGATAATGATGATAATAATGATGTTGATTATAAGGATGTTATTGGTGGTTACGATGATGATGATGATGACGATGATGATGATGATGATGATGATGATGATGATGATGATGATGATGATGATGATGATGATGATGATGATGATGATGATGATAATAACGGTAATGACGATGACAATGATAGGAATTATGAACTGATGATGATTGCGATGACTACGACGATGATAATAATGTTGATAATAATAATAATAACAATTATAAATATAATGATGATATTGATGGTAATGATGATGATGATAAAAAATTATGATGATGACTTTCAGAGAACTTCAAATCCTCAGGTATAAAATTACTTAAGCCTATTTGAGCAAATCGCCGCCCCTCTCATCCCACTGTGCCATTTACACCAACTAAATCATCCTCAGTCACATGATCACTTGATCGATATGTGCTATTTCGCAGCAACATTGTAACTAACCATTGGTGCGCTGTCGTTGTCGTGTTTTCATGCGCTTATCCGCAACCTTCATTATTTCTGTCGATAGTGCTTTTGTTAGTGCTGTTGTTATTGCATTTGTGTTATTCGCAACATTAAAATAAATTACATGATTATCCATTGATTTTGCAGAACCTTAGGCAACAAAAAATAAAAATATGTTAAATTGCGCTGACTCGTCCGCTTTTAAGGCACTGTCCGAAATCTACTCGTTCTTCGTAGCGCTTTTTAAGCTCTCATGAGGTGAACTTCAAAGCAACCAGGGCACCACGCCCTCGCACAATTACTATCCGCACCATCACAACGACGCGTCGTTTCGTATCGTAACTACATATAATCTTTTCTGGCCCTTTACGCTAAATCTGCATTGCTTTTGGTCTGATCCTGCTAAATCTGCATTGCTTTTGGTGATCCTCTGCCTTATATGTAGTCTTCTCCTCTTCTTCAACATCTACCACAAGCATTTTGCGCGCTGCTGATGTGATTTTTCGTGTTGTCAGTTCTTGATGTCGCATTCTGCCCCATGAAGCGCTGCTGGCGAAATGCGCGAGTATGTGCTTGGGAGGATCGCGCGCAGCTTGTCCATAGGCTGGGAGCGTTCATTCACAAGTAGTTGTGTATGTAGAAGAGTCGAGCGCAGTCGCAACTGCCCACACAGGCGCTTATTTCCATACATACACTGGTGGGGTCAACCACCACCACAATATCAGGTACAGTGCCTGTGGATTAGGTACACCACACCACACTTTTCGGCAAGTTCAATGTTGACCACGCCTTTTATCCTCAAATCTGCCCTTTAAGGCTTTTTTATTCATACTATCGAATCGGTAAAGGGTAAGGCAGTCTTTGTTGAACACTTTCGAAAAGGCAGAATATGAAAATGAGGGAATGGCCCCCTTTATAGTTAAAAAGCTAAATGATCTCGACCGAATCTTGAAGATGATGTGATATGAAGACTGAATTCATGTTCGAGGATTGAGTTTCTAGATATGCAAGCTCAAGCCTGACTTGAAAGATTTGTATATATGACTACGCCCCATGCGAGGAGGAGGAAATTATCTCCCATACAAAAGGCTAATCCAGGGTGGTATAGAGTGACACTATATGAATTCTGGAGGCACAATAACCTCTTCTGCCTCTTTGACTTGAAGTATAAAGCTGGTTTTCTGTTTGTTGCAAGCCGTTGACATTTCCTTGGTTTCGAACGATGAATGCCCAAAGCTTTTCTGCTAAGTGGTGCCTCTTATTTTACTGCCGGATTCAGCTATTGAGTATTTATGGTCCTTGGTGGCTCTTCTTTTACTGCTAGCTTCAAATTCTTAGTCCTTGCGTTCCATGGTGCCCCTCATTTTAGTGCCGCGGCATGCCGGATTCAGCCTCTAAGTCGTTATAGTCCTTGGTGACTCTTCTTTTACTCCCGCATCTAGCTAGACGTAATACATTAGAATCACTAGTCATTAGAGCTTTCGTTTTCTCCCTTCCGAAGGCATATGAAATTCGGTATAACCAGAAAAATGTGATGATAACTCTCGAGATTGAGACTATAAAGTATAAGGAGATATAGCCTATTGCTCCTAAAGTCTACTCCGGCAGTCTGTGCTCAAATTCACTTTACCATATTGTTTCCTGTGAACAATTGAAACCTTTGGAAACTTAGTTCTTTGTATATGAAAGCTTTCTTATTGACCGTCGTTCCCATGGTTTAAATGTCAATTTTGTGCTTCAAAGAGCTCTCCATTTGCCAAGTCATATTTCGTCAAATATTCAACCATCCTTATTCTTATTCTCAGCGCTGTACCTATGTACACACAATCCCAATCATCATATTTTCACATACCCTTAATCAACGCACGTTCTAATAAATTCGTGAGTCTCTTTAGTTCTTATTTTTATGTTTTTTTTTTGTTTTTGTTGATTTTTTGCTTCCTTCACCCATCTCATGTCGCTTTATTTGTAGTTCATTTATTTTCTTGATAAATTTTGTGTTCTTTGTTTTTGTTGCGCTATTTGTGTTTGCTGTTGCTATAATAGTTGCTATGATCCTCTGCTGCTGCTCGGCTGTTTTTAAGTTGACAGCCATGACTGACCTCATAGCGAATTAGTTACCTAAATTGCTTGATGCCAAGCTTAATATTCGCTGATACACAGATTGACTGAATTTCGGGATGGCTGTTTAGTTGTTTAGATCTTTGGCTGTCTGTCTGTCTTTATGTTTGGTTGGTCTATGTAGTTATTCTTAGCTGGCGGCTGTTCGGGTCAAGATCACTAAGCGGCGTTGTAGTCCGTTGGAAGATCAGCGAATTGCATGAGTTGGCGGGCGGGCTCGCTATGTATTTGGCAAGTAAATAGTACTTATACGAATATGTTTTAAGGGGAGATGAATATGTTCTAAGGGGAGGTGCATAAGTTTCGGGTAAAGTATGGTTTTATTTAGATGAGATTGAAAGGTACACTGAAGAAAAAAAAAACATCAAGAAAATTGTATATTCTCAATAAGCGATGTAACTTAAATATTTATGGCTATTGTAGAGAATAAACCACTTGTTCTTAGTTAAATTAGTGCTCGACAATTCTACGTTGGGAAGCTGGTAAAACAAAATATATATGATACAAGATAGCCATCCCCATGTAGCATTTCCATCTACATATACCGATTGCTCGAAACTGAACGAGTAGAGTCTTTTCACAAGACTTGATACTACAGCTAGCTTTAAGGCGTTTGTCAGGCTGAAGTATCAGCTATAATACACTCAGAGAAAAGGGGTGGGCTAAAAACAAGCTGTGTCGTACTTGAATTAAGATTTACAGAAACAAATGAAATTTAAGTTTCACCAATTTTGAATCAAGAATGGTATTCTTGAAACCAGATAAAAAACTGAAAAAATCTTGGTTTAAGAATGAAATTCTCAATTTAAGACCACCATAGCCAAATGCTTACCAGAAAATATATAGAATGTGTGAAAAACATTAATAAAACAAAAAAAACAATTTATCTCTTCCCCCGCCGGGATTGTGAATGGAGCTTGGCGTAAAATTATTTTCTTGGAAAAGGAACAGGTAAGAGTTATCGCATTGATGAGAATTTAGCTTATGTTTTAATATCGCTTTTAATAGTTTGAAATAGATGAAGAATTACATCAAATGTGGAGGATGGCATGTACATATGAACTGCGAAAGCCGTTGACTTTTTTAAATCGTGGCCAAAATTGTTGGATTCCAGACCATCGGTGTTAGTAAGAAACGGTTCAAAATAGTTTGCTATAGGGATACTACCACTCAAATTGGGTGGTAAAATTCTGTGTTGGTAGTGGAAGTATTGACTGGGTTTTTTAATCGTTAAAAAGCTTTCGGAAGAATGTATACACTTTTCTAAAATGAGTTCGTGATAAGATATGTATATGTAAATACATATGTAGATCTTTCTTATTTATAAGTATGTATGTAAATACTGAATTATATATAGTGGTAATAAGAATTGCATGTCCATATACATGTATGTACATATGACTCATCCATTAAAAAAAATTTAAAATAAAATGCAAATAAATAAAAAATATTATTTCTTATTTTTGTTAGGTGGGTTAAATGTTTTCGAATTTGGAATTTCGAGAAAGTGGAAAGCAAGTATAAGTATCCTTAAAATAAAATTGAACATTCTGAAAATAAGAATGCACTTTCTCAAATCAATCATGAGCAATTCTTAAAATAAATTTATTTAAGTTGGTTTCTAACTGGAAAGTTCTAAATATAAGCTTTTTCTACTAAAAAATGCCGTTCTAAAAATAAGAATATATTCTTGATTTTAGCATTTTCGAGCTTAACAGACTTTCATAACGTTTTCGGCTTGATTCAAGCCCGCTATACTTAAATTTAGCTTGCTTTTTCTCTGAGTGTAGAAGCTGTTATCGATTTAATACATGATCTTATCCACAAGGATATTCATTTTCAGCGACAGCCAAACAGTAATTAAGTAGATTGTCTCCCCCTCGTTCAATTCTAAATTAACACTAGACTGTCGCCGATCTCCACAAGAGATGGCCAAACAGACCTGTTTGCATCTCGTTTAGGTCCCGGTACACAGGGATATCGATGGCAATTGTAAGGCAGATGAACTTGCAAGGCAAGGCACTATTGAGCAGACTTTTCCTGACAATGAACACATACGTATGCAGTTTTTCACACGAAAGCTAATGCTTAAAGATCACATCTATAAACTAGCAAGTGAGAGGTGGCAAAAGAACCCAGTGTGTCGAAGATCAAGGCAAATCTGGTGAAATTGGTATCACAAGCGATCTCGTCACATATGTACCCTAAGGAGAGAGGAAATCTCCAAGCTGATGGGGCTACTCACAGGACACTGCCCCATCGGCAAAAATGCAAAGAGGCTAGGTGAACCCTAGCGCGGATGCTACAGAAGCTTCAAGCACGATGGAGAAGAGGAGACGATCGAACACCTCATTTACAACTGCCCTGGCTCTTAACGATGCTTTCTTGATGCTGCTTTTCTGCATAACCTATGTAAGGTCGCGGACGTCGACGTAAAGGACTTGGTGAAGTTCATAAGGCTTTCAAAGTGACTCATAAATGAGGAGTAATCTGTTTTCGTGTGCTATCACAATGGGCCCCCACGCTGGCATAAGTGTGCTGCAATGACGGCAGTCACTGCAACCTAACCTAATAATTTTAATCGTTTTAAGCAAAAGTTCACAACTATATATACTTTATGGATAAATAATCTGATATTATAAAGAATAGTAAAATAATCAATTATTTGAAAACAGAGTTTCTACTCATATTATTAGTTTTTAACTATTCTTGATTGTTTTCATTGATCACCATCATATTTAATTGTTATATATTGCAGCTAATTATGACTGCATTAAAATTACTGCAATTAATTATTTTGTTTCAAAAAGCAATAAAAAGGAAAACCAATTAAATCAATTCGAGAATAATTCATTCAACACAGAAATCTAATTAATCTTTAACTATTCTTGATTATCGTTCATTGATTCCTATTAATCATATTTTTATTTTAATCACTTCTTACTACATATAATTACTTTAAGTAAACTAAAATTAATCACTTTAATCAAAAATCAATTCGAAAATTCTTCATTCAACACAAAAATCTAACTAATCTTTAACTATTCTTGATTATCGTTCATTGATTCCTATTAATCATATTTTTATTTTAATCACTTCTTACTACATATAATTACTTTAAGTAAACTAAAATTAATCACTTTAATCAAAAATCAATTCGAAAATTCTTCATTCAACACAGACATCTTATTAAGCTTTAACTATTCTTGATTATCGTTCATTGATTCTTATTAATTATATATTTTTATTTTAATCACTTCTTACTAAATTTAATTAGTTTAGGTAAACTAAAATTATTCACTTTAATCAAAAAGTTCAACAATTAATCAATTTAATTACTTACATTTCAAATAAAACTTAACATCGCTGTCATAAATACAAAATAAATAAATCAATCAAAAAATAAGTGCAATTTGTTCAACTGTCTGCATTAGTACCAACCGGATTGCATTCGATTGCAAAAATTCCTGAATTAATCACTTGTCTTGCATTTGACTATTTTACCACCCCTTTTTTATTTGTTTAAGTACGAGTATGTGATTTAGACACATTTCCGCCTTTCAACACATTCACCACACTAAGAATTGAACACTCCAAACATCACCACTCAACACTCAGCAGGTGATTTAACAGTTACGCACTACTGACCAATTTAAATACTTGTTTTTTTCGCGTGATTTTTATAGTTTGTTTTTCATTTTTCATTATCTTCCTTTTTTTGTTGCTTTATTTTTGCCAATTTCTTCATTTGCTGATAATTATGTTGTTCCTCAACGTTTAAGTATTTATGTCGTTATTTTATTGCCAATTTTTTTAATTGTTGTTTAATAGCGTGCACTGACTCGATGAGTTTGTCTTATTTTGCATACAAAAACGGTATAACTGATTTGAATGAAGAAGAAGAATAAGAAATAAAATGCAATTCGATAGTTTCATTAACAAGACGTTTTTTTTTTTAATTTTGCTTTTGTTTTTAATGTCTCAATTATAAATCTTTAAAATGCGATAAGATGGAAATGAGGGTTAATAGTGGAAGTTTTATTGTATTTAAAACTAAGCGCACAGCCCAGCAGCTACAGGATATATTGACAGTATCAGCTGATGAAGCTGAGTTTATGTTCACACGGAAGGTTATGTAAGTATTCTACAATTAACAGTGTCCTCAGCTAAGACATACTACATACATTTGGCAATTTTTCTACAGCTCATTTCTACAGCTCATATTACAGTAGTAAATAATTCCAAGCGATCATGTTTACAGTTAAACCGCTATAAAAACTAGATTACTCAGTGAAAATTTACAGTGTAGCTTTTGCAAATTTTTTGGCTCTCTTCTTTAATAAGTATTTTTGCATATTTTTTTTCGCCTTATTTTGTATCCACTCAGATCAACCACTTTGATTAATCGCCCCTAAATCGTTAATAGCCGCAAGGTAAATCCCTGCAAAAACATACCTACAAACACATACATACATTTCTACGCGCATTTTGTTTATGCAATTCACAACATGTTTGACCATGAATTTGAAGTTCGCATTGTAGTAAATAAAGGTGAGGTACAAATAATCATAATCATAATCATCATCCTCACATATCACAACAAAACCTAAGCGAGCGAGCGAGCAAAGGCAGGCAGGCAGGCAGTCCAGTCAGTCAACGTGGATGAGCGGCAGATGGACATAAGGATGAGCTAAGCTTTTAAAGCGCAGCGTAACGAATGTGGGCGAGGCTAGATATGGTATGTATGTAAGTATCTGTTACGTAGTTGAGAACATGTAGATACATACATACATACCCTGCAGGGAACTCAATAACTAGTGAGCAAAATTTCTATTTCCGAACTAGCGAAAAGGTGTCAAAAAGGAACTAGATCAATTTTAGTTAGACCCTCACCAGTTCAGAAGGAGTGAATAGAGTGACCATTATAAGACACACTTTGATTTGTATGCAATTTCGAAGTGACAAAAATTCTATGGAAATTTTTCGTTCGTTGAATTGCCGTAGGCTTTATATATTTCTGCAATTCTCAGATGTTTAGTGAAACATTTTATATAAAGAGGTTTCTATTTGCATCTTGTATGAAATGAAATGTTCCCCTAATTATGCTTTTTCGATCCCTCAAGCTTATTTTTAATTTTTTTTTATTTTATTACTTTTTAAATATTATTGTAAATTTTTAATAAATAAATAAATAAAAAAATATTAGTTTAAAAAAAAATAAAAAAAAAAAAATTATCATCCAACTTGACACCGACAGGATTCGAACCCGCGCCCCTCAGATTGAAAGGCACATGCGTTAGCCAGTCGGCCATCGCGCTACTTGCACAAAGTGTGTCAAAGGCTGCACTTAAGCGGCACATGTAAACCTGTAGAATTTGTAGGTACTTGTAGCTAGTTCAGTACTATCGAAATTGTGCCAATAAACGAACTAGTGGAAACTGTAGAATTTAGTACTAGTTCGGAACTATCGAAATTGTAGTGCAGAGAGTGACAATTGACACCGCCTAGGACATCGCCGTGTTAAATTCGTCAGTTGATAACATGAAAAAGAGATTTAGCTCGCACTAGTAGTGTCGAAAAATGCACTAAAAGCGACCTAGTTCGGAACTAGAGATTTTCCCTGCAGGGTATGTATGACGATAGTTGTAGGAGTTTTAGAGTACTAAGTATGTGCGTGTTTTTGTGCGGAACAGATAAATCACCGAAAGCAATTTGTTTGCTGCCATTTTTTCAATATGCTGTAGTATGAGAATTTAATAAAATACAAAAAGGTAGGTTATGGTGATCCTTAAAATGAAATTAAAAATTTGTTTCAGTCTCATCCCCTGTAACGTGCTATTAAAGATAACACATATAAAACGGTTAACGTACATATGTACATTAGGGTAGGGCGATTTACTAACCTATATCGCGCGATCGAAATTTGGATTCCTCTCATTTTTCTGAGTAGAAAATACTTCCACGACATTTGTCTAAAATTAATTTTGATGTTCCTGAATTTGGTTTTTATGAGCCAAGACGAATTTTTGAAAATACAAATTTGGCAAAACTCGACAAAAAATATCCAGGCCAATATGCACATCAAATTGAAGCAGAATTTTATACTGAATCCAGATATGAAATCGAAACTAAAATCGGATGATCCGTTTTCGAGATATAGCGTGATTTCCGGTTATGGAGGCTGAATGTCCAAAATCGCATATTTTCGCGATTATCTTATGTTGTGTACAATACATATTCATTTTTTTTGCAAACTTTTTACAGATAAGTCAATACAATATATGAACAGTACTTTAAAATATTAATTTATCTTCCGGTATAGGAAAACTAGAATGCACTCTTTTTTCCTTGGCCCAAAAGCGCGGTATGGGATCTCCATGTTATAGTCATACGATACCGATGATTTTCGCCGGCAGCGCTTTGTGTACAATAAATGCTCTAAATACAAAATTTCAGAATTTTAGCTGCAAAAATTGAAGAGTTATTCCCTAAAACGTAGACTTATGCTTCTGAAATTTGTTTTTTGCTTCCAATAGTACGCTATGGCGTATGAGTAACCTCGAGTTTTTTTTAGAGTTGACTAAAGTAAAAAAACAAGTCCCAAACAGCATACGTCTACGTTTTGGGTTATAACTCCTCAATTTTTGCAGCTAAAATTCTGAAATTTTGTATTTAGAGCATTTATTGTACACAAAGCGCTGCCGGCGAAAATCATCGGTATCGGATGACTATAACATGGAGAGTTCATACCGCGATTTTGGGCCAAGGAAAAAAGAGTGCATTCTAGTTTTCCTATACCGGAATATAAATTAATATTTTAAAATATTGCTCATATATTGTATTGACCTATCTTTAAGAAATTTGCAAAAAAATTTAAGATATATTGTACACAGCAAGAGATAATCGCGAAAATATGCGATTTTCGGCATTCAGCCTCCATAACCGGAAATCAGGCTATATCTCGAAAACGGATCATCCGATTTTAGTTTAGATCCCATATCTGGATTCAGCATAAAATTCTGCTTCAATTCGATGTGCATATTGGCCTGGATATTTTTTGTCGATTTTTGCCCAATTTTTATTTCAAAGATTCGTCTTGGTTAATAAAAACCAAATTCCGGAACATCAAAATTAGTTTTAGAAAAATGTCGTAGAGGCGTTTTCTACTCAGAAAGATGAGAGGAATCCGAATTTCGATTGCGCGGTATCGATTAATTTCCCTCCATACAAATCGCCCCACCCTAATGTACATATATCTACAGATGTGTATTTCCGTTTTGTTATTTTGGCAAATTCGTTAATCTCCTCTTTCTATCGGTGAGAAATTGTTCCCACACCTCAATTCTCTAACGATTAGGTACACTTTGCAACAGCAGCTTTGGTGTAGTAGAGCTACCCAAGGTACTTACTGTGTATAACCGGTGATATAAGCTTAGACCAGCAGAGTTTAGAATAGCACTTTCAAATTAACTGCAAAAGTTCAGCAGTGATGGAGGTTCTTCCTGACAAAGAAGGCATAGGTATGACGTTTGTCACATCCAAGCCAATGCTTAAAGAGCACATCTATAAACTAGAAAATGATAGATGGCAACAGAACCCAGTATGTCGAACATGTCGAACATCAAGGCAAACCTGGCCAAAATGTGATCACAAACGGCCTCGTCAAACGTGTTCGTTGAGAAGAGAGCAAATCTCAACCCTGGTGGGGGTACTCACAGGACATGCAGAGAGGCTATTTAGGTGCACCCTATCGCAGTTGCTGCAGAAACAGCAAGGGCGATGAGGAAGAGCAGCCGATCGAAGACCTAATTTTCCACTGTTCGGCTCTTAACGGCACCAGAAGGCGCTTTCTTGGGACTCCCTTTCTGTATAGCCTTTGTAAGGACGGGCGGACGTCGATGTAAAGGAGCTGATGAACTCCAACAGGGTTTCCAACTGGTTCAAAAAGGAGGAGTAGGTAATCTGTTTGCTCGTGGAATCACAATGTACCCTACACTGGCCTAAGTGTGCCGCTATGGCAGCAGCCATTCCAATCTAATCTCGCCTACTTTAAGATTTAGGGGCTTGGACATGTGTCACCGGTGATAGACTAGCAGCCAACGTGTTAATTAAACTATTTTCTAATGGCACACACTTATAAAGTTCTCATATAAATATTTCACTTGAGCAGATCCCTAGTGAAATTGTCGGATTATGGGGGGGGGGGGGGGGGGGGAGTCCCACGAATCTGCTTAGAATATATGTACTCACAGACCCTGACGAGGCCCTTGAAGATGATCTTTCTTACATTTTTTCGGCGTCAGGTTCTCGTCCGGGTCACAGCCGTCCCAAAATCGGCAGCTTGAGCGTGAAATGGTTCGCCTCGCTGTAGATCTTGGTGACTAAACGGGATGTGCCTCTTGGAAACGCGATCGAGGTGGTTTCTTGATATCTACATCTCTTAAAGTTCAGTTCCATCGGGTTAGAGGAGGTTGAAGTAGGCACAGAGGTAATCGGAGCGAGGCTCTCTTTAGAGTTGATCCCTAGTGAGTAGATCCCTAGTGAAATTGTCAGATTATGGAAGGGAGTTCCAAGAATCTTCTTAGAATATACTCATAGACCCCGAGGAGGCCCTTGAAGGTGATCTTTCTTACATTTTTTCGGCGTCAGGGTCACAGCCGTCCCAAAATCGGCAGCTTGAGCGTGGAATGGTTCGCCTCGCTGTAGATCTTGGTGAGTAAACGGGATGTGCCTCTTGGAAACGCGATCAAGGTGTTTTCTCGATATCTACATCTCTTAGAGTTCAGTTCCATCGGGTTAGAGGAGGTTGAAGTAGGCATTAGAGAAGGTTGAAGTAGGCACAGAGGTAATCGTTGCGGGGCTCTCTTTATTTTCTTGTTTGGCAATCCATCATTTTGAGACAGGTACGAGAGCCAATCCACTCTTCGTTGTTGCGAACATTTAATTGGTTGCGCACCGATATCAAAATCCACTTACCAGCCGTAGAGCACTCGCTGTGTTCAGTCAGTTTAGCAAGTATTTCCCTGGCGGAAGCAAAGGTTTGCGCCTTGTCCGTTAAGGACTTAGTGCTTACTCCCGCTGTCTGAAGTGCCCAGTTCTATCGATCCACACCAATAATTTGGTCTTGGGAAGGTCTATACTTCCTTCTAATGTACTTTTGAGCACCGTAGTTGTAGAAAAGGGTTTCAGGATTGGCACAAGTGTCGATTAGGCGGTTATGAAGTTGAAACAACGATGAGCATACTTTGTACCTTTTTTTATGAATTTAACCCTTGAAAAAACCGCTCAAATGGTGGCACAGTGTAAACGGCATTGAAAATTATTTCTTCCACTTCGCTGCTGTTGGCCCACTTTTCGTGTCAACAACACAAAGCTGTGCGTGTCTACAGTTTTAGTTTTTTTCTTTTTGTTTTTCTTTTTTCTTTTATATATTGAAATTTATCTGCCGCATTGACAGCAGGCAAATTGACTTTTTACGCTTGACATCGCGCGCTACCACACCACCGACCGCCCTCACGCGCACACTCAAAATAATATTTCGTAAATATTACGAAATACTTTCGTATATTTACGAAATACTTTCGTAGTATTTACGAAAGGTTTCGTACTATTTACGAAATACTTTCGTAGTATTTACGAAATACTTTCGTAGTATTTACGAAATACTTTCGTATATTTACGAAGGCTTTCGTACTATTTACGAAATACTTTCGTACTTTTGAGCAACGAAAGGTTTCGTAGATATTACGAAACCGCTTTCGTACATTTACGAAGGCTGTTAGAGCTATTGAATTTTTGTACAATTGACCAAATTATTTTTTAGCTTAAAGCTAAAAAAACCCTAATTATTACATACATATACATATATATGTATATATGATGTATATTTCAACGAAATTTGAAAACTTTTTCGAAATATGTATATCAATAAAATAATGCTAAGTATGAAATATGAAATAAGTTTAGATAATTTCATTTTAGTTTTAAATATCCACTAAAATAAATTTATTCAATCAATTTAAAGGTTCTTTATTAATTTAATATTTTGCATTTATATTTATATTAATTTTAGTAACGAAGGGCACTGCCAGACGATGCAAGAAATTACTTTCAGAAAGGCAACAAATACAACAATTTGAATTTTTCACTTTCCGAAAGTAATTTCTTGCGTCGTCTGGCTGTGCCCTAATAAGATAAGAGGTACATATTGCTTATACATACGTCTGACAAACATAGGAAACTTTGGAAATCGCAATTTGCAAATGTGGACGTCGTTCCGATCCACTTAAATAGATAACCCTGTGAAAAAGAAAAAGAAAAAGAAAAAAAAAGAAAAATAAAAATTAAAAATTAAGACTAAGATAAAGATAAAGTTAAAGATAAAGATGTATTGTGGAACGATCCTCCGTCATCCCTTGTCAAGTTTGGTTTGGAGACAAACCGGTTTCGGCTAATATGCGCCATATTAGCCGAAACCGGTTTGTCTCCAAACCAAACTTGACAAGGGATGACGGAGGATCGGTCCACAATACATCATATTCCTACCGTGTCGGAAAAACAAGCAACCAAAAAGTATTTAAATATAAAGATAAAGATAAAGATAAAGATAAAGATAAAGATAAAGATAAAGATAAAGATAAAGATAAAGGGAAACCACTTAAAACCTTAAAATTCAAGCAGCTACACTCGGAGAAAGAAAATAAAAAAAAATCCTTTTTATTTTAAAAATGAAAATTTGTAAATTTAAAATCAAAGTTTTGAAATAAAAATTTATTTTGGATTAAATAGAATTATTTTTAAATTAAAAATTAAAATGAAGGGAATAAAAGCGTAACTTTTAGGTTCAAAATCTCATAGGGCTTGAATTAAAATAAACATTTTTAAATTTAAATGTTTTTTCTTGATTTTACAATGAACATCTTTAAAATAAAAATGGTCGTATCTACATCACTTTTAAATACGTTTTTGCCAATTTTAAGTACGTTTTCACATGTTTTTAACATTTTTTTCTCTGAGTGTAGAAATATCTTTTTATATTATTTTATTAAGTATTTATTTAGGAAAATAGATAAGATCAAAAAAAGGAAAAAGTAAATGCAACTAATGTACTTACCCTTAAGTTTAATCAAGTTGGAAAATATCACAGTTTATTTTATATATCAATATTGTCTTTTTATATACAATGCATTATTTTTTTATACATTATTTCATTACGCACTTACTACTTAAAATAATTTTTGATATTATTGCACCGACTCAACACTTCACAATGAATGAAAACTTGTACGGTAAAATATTGTTGTACGAAAGTATTTCGTATATATTACGAAAGTATTTCGTAAATCTTTTAATCCTTTGATAATATTACGAAATTATTTCGTATATATTACGAATGTATTTCGTAAATCTTTGAATCCTTTGATAATGTTACGAAAACTTTCGTACAATATACGAAATTATTCGTAAAGACAATTTTAAGAAAATTTACGAAAGTGTTTCGTAATATTTACGAAATATTTCGTAATATATACGAAAAAAATATTAGAAAATGGTTTACGAAAGCCCTTTCGTAATATTTACGAAAGATTCGTAAAATTAGATTTTGTTGAGAAAAATTCTTTCGTAATATATACGAAACTTTCGTACATTTTACGAAACTCTAGACTACGAAAGTCTTTCGTAGTTTTTTACGAAATTTTATTTTTAGTGCAACACAGCGCGCACTGTGCCTTACTAATTTTTTTTTTGCCCACTGAAAACTGACAATTTTTCGCGGGTAAATTAAAAATAGCAAGCAACTAACTTAATGGCACGAGATCATTTGGTTGTTATGATGCATGCAACACGCTGGTTTTTGTATAGCTGGCGTTGACCGTAGTTGGTGGTTTTAGTGGTTCGTAATGGCTTATCAATAATCGTGAAATGTTGTGGGAATGCAAAGAATGGCGAGGAAGAAGAAGAAGCAGAGAGGAATAAGAAGCAGAAGAGGAATAAGAAGCAGAAAAGGAATAAGAAGCTGAAGAATAATAAGAAGAAGAGCAGAAAAATTTAACGTCCAAAAGCAGCAAAAATATTCAATTCGCACATTCATTGTCAACAAACGCGCGGTCGCAGTCGCATTGCCAACCGCCGCCGCCAAGCACAAACCTCTATTGCAATCGCGCAATCGGCATGGCCAGCCATAAAAATCACGCAAACCACAGTAGCAACGTTATTTTGTTTTTTTTTTTCTTCGTCTCGTTTTTGTCTTTTTCTTCTTTTTATTTTTATTTTTGTTTTTGTTTATCTTTGTGACTTGCAGCACGCCATTTTACTCTTCTTCTGCTGTTGTTGCTCTTGCTCCAGCGCGCACGGCACGACACTTTGTAATTGTAAATATTTTAAGCAACATTGTATAATAAAACACACGCGCATTTGCAAAAAAAACGCGAATAAATTAAAATATTTCCAAAAAATGCGGCGCGCCGAGATCGGGTAGCGGCGGTTGATGCGCGCTTGGCATTGCCAAATATTGCGTTTGCATTTTCAATTGGTTGGCTACCTTGGCCGCAGCGTCCACGACCGCGACCTCAGCAGCGCGATACACTACCATTTCTGCGCGCTAACAAACATCGGCTATCGGCTGCTGTTCATGCCAATTGCAACGCTGCCAATTCGCATCAATAAATTATTCATTTATGCTTTTTTATTCAAATACACTACCATTTCTGCGCGCTAACAAACATCGGCTATCGGCTGCTGTTCATGCCAATTGCAACGCTGCCAATTCGCATCAATAAATTATTCATTTATGCTTTTTTATTCAACCAAAGAAAAAAACTACAAAAAAAGTAAAAAGAAGATGCTTCATTAGTTATTCCTGCTTTTTTGTGTCACTTTTTGCATTTCTCTTGCATTTGTTGGACATACTGTGGTATGTATGGAGTCGCTTTGTGCTGTATTTCACCGCATTGCGCAGTTGCTTGGCGTTGAGCGCTTCAGCATTTTAAGCGCAGAAATGCTTCACTTCCGTACTCCAGCTGCTTTAATTGCGCGCGCGCCCTTCATCTACATCAGCCTTGCTTGCTTGTTGGCGCGCAATATATCGCGTGCGTGATTTAATGTCATCGCAGCCGTGCCACCGCCATCACCACTTCAGCAGCCATCCCCACTGCCGCCGTGACATCATTGCCTTGCATAACATACTTAGCCGTAACAGCTAACGGATGGCATAGCATGACATGGCATGACATCGCTGCGGCAAACTATTTAAGTACATACGTACTTAGACGGCTGGACAAATTCAGCGACAACGTGCAAACGAGCGACAACGTGCAAATGAGCAACAACACATTCATTTATGTTACATACTTACTATTCATTTTTTGTTTGCTCGCGTTGCCAACCTTTTTGAAGTAGTGAAGGTGAGCGGCGCTGTCACAGCGCTAAAGAGTGGGAGGTAAATCTTTCTTTCAAGCTCTTATTTATTTACATAATTTTTTTTTTTTTTGTCCGCATTTTGCATGTGTTAGCTTGCAGTTGCTCACATAAATGCTTACTTACTAAGTGGCTTACTTGGTCAGAAGGTTAAGTGCAAGGCGCGCACAGCGATTTTTTTATTTTTATTTTTTTTACCTTACTTTTGTCTTTGTTTATTATTTGTTGTTCTTTGCATTACTTTATTTCGCTTGTCATCCCAATAAATTGGTTCATTTCAACAAACTTTTAAACACGCATCACTCACTCACTACACTTCACTTAAGCTGTTGCTTGTAAATAAAGTCACGGTGCTTGCTTAGCAGCAGTTGGCGCGGTTTGTGGAGTATTTTTAGTGTTTAAGTAAGTTATTTAATTTACATGTGTATATACATACATACATAAGTACATACATACTTACATACATGGAGACAGAAGCTTTTTGTGGGTTGGGTTGAAAGAAAATGTAGAAAAAAGTAAAGGCAAGTCGAAACAGGGACTTTTTGAGCTCAGAGCCTTGCATATTTCAATTTCGTGCTGATTTGCGGCAGCTATAACGAGCGAATCTCGTTTCTTTATAAATAACGGCATTTTATATCGAGCGCACTCGTTCATTTATTCAGTGCGCACGGCATTTACTCGTTACTATTGCTCGCCCGCTTTTGACTGCCGCTACAAAGATTAGATCTTGAAGAGCCCAGATCCAAAAGGAAGTAGATTTCCACTTTTCTAAACGAAAATAAGAAAGCATAATTTCCGCTCTATTATTGATAATATTGAACTACTTTGCCAGGCGATGATTAATTTTCTCCAGATAAAATCACATATCGTCGCCTGAGAAAACGAATGTCGTATGTTACAAAACATAGTTTCGAGAAAATCGACTTTGAAGTTCAAATTGGAAATTCTCAAAAACTATACAACAGATTTTTCTGTTATTTGGACGAGCTGTAGCGAGTATTATCTATTTTGACCTGCAATTTACAAAAGTTGGATATCTTCAAAATTATGGGAGATAAACGACTTTTCATTCAGTATGCATTTGTCGTATGTGACGTCTGAGCACCAATACCTGTTTATATTTGCACATACGACAAAAATTCTTCTCTTTTTCCAAACCGGAATGGTTATGAGACTCGCATTTTTTGAGATATCGACTTGAAATTTGTCTGTTGAATATATTTTGATGATACTTTGCTCATTTGTCCATCACATCGAATTAATATAAGATATAGCTTCCATACAACTTATTGTTCAGATATAGCTGTTTTCGGGTATAACTTCTTCATTTGAGGAGATAAGGATATGAAACTTTGAAGTATTTGTACCCGTATGGACGTAATAAATGTCACCGAAATTTGTCAAGATCGGACCATTATAACATATAGCTCCCATACAACTGATTGTTCAGATATAGACATTTTGGGATATAACTTCTCCATTTAAAGAGCTAAGGGCATGAAACTTTGAAGTATTTGTACCCGTATGGACGTAATAAATGTCACCGAAATTTGTCAAGACCGGACCACTATAACATATACCTCCCATACAACTGATTGTTCAGATATATCTGTTTTCGGGTATAACTTCCATATTTAATGATAAAATTATACTAAACTTTGCAGTAATTGGTATTATACTACAATAAAATATGTCAGTGAAAATCATTCAGATCGGATCACTATAACCTATAGCTCCGATACAATATTTTGGTTTATTCTCAGTAGCTCAGCGGCACATACGACAAATGCATACCCAAATGGTAGTAATTTTGTAACATTCGACAAATGCACACTAGATAACTCAAAAACTAAAAGAGATAGAAAAAAATGGATTGGAAAAATTAAAAGATTAGGTCCGATTTAGTTAATCTGCATCAAAAACTAGAAATCGTCGATTTTCACATACGACATTCGTTTTCTCAGGCGACGATATGTATATCCAGAAATTTACGATCCCAACACCGACAAAGAAAAGGAATCAGCGATCAGTATAAAGCTTGCGCTATTCAAAGGCATGGTAATTTTCAACTACCCACCTTTTGTCGCTACTAAACTACTTACCAACAACAAGCTAGAAAGTGACAAAGAAAATGAAGACCAACATGGCCCGTAATTGGAGATTACAGAATTGGAAGTAAATATTGCATACAAATTACGCCATTGAGGCCCAAGAGCTATTAAAAGCATTAAAATTCAAACAAAGTTTGGGAAATTAAAAAAAAATTGCGATGGAAGTTTTTAGGAAGTTGATGCCTTCATATGAACCGGAAAGACTGATATGTATGTATTTTGTCATCCAGGTCATTTAAGTAGTTAGTATTTGGTGTCGTTGAGTAGCCACTAAGATTTTTGGGAGTGTAAGGGAAGTAAAGTCCTTTTGCGGATAAATACGGTACGCTCGGGTACTACAGTCCCTTCTGACATTAGCCCGACTGCAAACGATTTTTTTGTCATCATGCATTCTATGCCGGTGGATACTGGTCACTTCTTACGGCAGGCATTCCTTACCGCTAGTTCAACTCTAAGTCCCCTAACCTGCTGGGAAGGAGCTTTACTAAGTTGAAAGCGACTGATGATGTTTGATGAGAAACTAAAGCTAAACTCGCAATTGATTTTAAGTCTGAGATGGTCTAATACTTCAAATGAGTTCTCCTTCTTCTTCTTCTGTATATCCTTCTTCTTCTGTATATCCTTCTTCTTCTGTTTCTCTTTCTTCTACCGTCTACACGATTTTGGCTGAGTTTCTGTTACGTGCTGCATGTCGCATGTACCAAGGGCGGCAGAGTCGCTCTCCCTCGTAATTTCTTGCCAACGCGGTGGAGGTCTTCCTTTCATTCAAATGAGTTGGTGTCATGTCGTTGTGGTGCAGTGGGCAGAGTGCTCGCCTGCTATACCAGAGGTCTCGTATTCTAACCCCAGTCCGTAGAAAACCCAAACAAAATTTTCTAATTAATTAAAACACAATTATTTGGGTTTTAGAGATAGCGATCACCTCTCGGCAGTGGACGGCATAATCTCCAAGTGTAGTTTTATTATTATTATGATGTCACGTTTCATATTAACTTAAAACCTCATGAGCTTTGAATTCATTTTAATTTCTTATAAAAATATTGCAACTATTTTTGGTTTCACTTTTCACCTTTTTTCAAAAAAATTTCGCGGCTGTAGTTGTAACTACAAATGGTAAAATTTCAAGTATTCCCTCATTATCATTAAAGCACTGCTGTCTACATGATTAAGTGACAAAACGAGCCATATATAAGATCGTTTTTGTTTGAGCTTCCGTTTCAACAACACATCAAACAACACGCGATATCAATAAGTTACCACAAGCCATAAAAAAAAACAGCTGCAACATAAACAAAATACTACAAACAATTACGTATGACGCAATGTAAGCGTATACGCTAGAACGACGAGTAATAAAACAAAACAAAGCACTTATACGCGTATGGTAAAGTCAAATACGGTTGCGCATGCGCGTGCGTGCAAACGATCGCGACTTTCTGAATTGAGTGTGCGATGCGCCAAACAAATGTTGCTGATCAAGCTGCGAAAGAGCGCACATACAGGTAGCAGCAGCAAGCGAACGATGGATGACGATTAGCTTTTGGTCGGTCGATCGGTCGGCTGAGCTTGACCAAAATACGAATGTTGCAACGTGCAACTTGCAACAAAGCCAAATACAAACCCACATCGCGAATGCAGGTGTGTTGTGATGAATTTTTCGTGGGAGGGGTGGGTATTTACATCAACTGTTATTTTAAATACAGAGTTGTAATCGTGCGATTTTTAGAGGATCACAGTACAAATTTTTACTGATCATTTGGATGCCTCTGTGAGCTTTAGCTTTGCATTGGTGATGAAAGTTTGGCTGCTTACTCATTCGACTCCTCACCATAATTCCTTAGCATAATATTTTCCTGCTTTTTTTTTGTTTTTTTTTTTTTTTTGAGAAAAATCAGTTTCGGCGTTGTGCCATCTTCAGTATATTTCCTTCGTCTACGACGTTTTTCAACGCGCTGAGTGATCGCTGATGGGGCGTTCTATTTGCAAAAAAATGTGAAAAATGTCTCACTCCGATACATACCCCTTTCCTTTTAATCCTACGCTCACATCACGCCCTATTTGAATTATAATTTAATATCACACACTCGCTGCCAAGTATAATAAGGTCATTCTGCGCTCATAAAGGCTATAATATTTACTTATGTATCTTCAATTGGCAATCACTTTCAATATATGTACATATGTACACAATTTCGACAAAACTTTTATAGTCAATGTACCGAGCCAAGTTTCATAAATATGGGAACCTTCGTAAAGCTGCATGACCAGCTGCATCCAACACGGTTTATGGTTTGGCTCAAAGTGACAACATTAATGTGTAATTTTAGTCGCTCATCAACCACATACACACATATGTATGTATAATCCCTGCAAAAAAATGTGCGATTAATCCCGAAAGAGATTTGTCCAGGATTGATCTCTTTCGAGAACAATCGGTCCAAAATTAGTCCCCGATCAATTGTTCTCAAACGGGTATCAATGTAGACTAATTGTAGACCAATTGTTCCCGAACGGGTATTAATGTAAATTAATCGCTTTCATTACGAACGGCCAAATCTAGATTCCTTAAATGTAGAAATTTTGCAAAAATATGCAATGTATTTAAAAAATTGTAGAACAACCGGTAAAACGAATTGAACACCCTTTCTTTTAATAACAATGATGAATAATAATTTAAAAAAAATGTTACCTAAAATATCCTATGAAAAAATCCTTTACATTACGCTCATATAATGCATACTCAAAACTTACAATTTTTTGAGATTGAGATTTTTTTACAAAAGTAAAACATTATATAATCTTTATTTAAATATGCATGAGCATGTTAGCCTTGGCTAACAACTCGGAAAAATCTATATTTGTACCCGTTCGAGATAAAAGCGATTGATCTACATTTGTACCCGTTCGGGATGAAAGCGATTGATCTACATTTGTACCCGTTCGGTATATTAGTGATTAATCTACATTGGTACCCGCTCGGGTATACAAGTTGAACAATTAGTCTCTTCATAGGACATGCTCGAACAAATGCGATCAATTAATTTCATATAAAGGGATGTAAAATTGTATTAGTCGCATGCTCCCTTGCGATTGATCCCGGACATATCCCCGATTAATCGCATTTTCTGCAGGGATATTTTTGTGTGCAAATGGTAATTGACATATTCGTATCGATATGTACATATATATGTGCATATCAGGGCTACAACAGCAACAGCAACAATATAAATATGTACAATAAATATATATTTACTTACATACATATATGGCCATGTACTCGTATATGCACTTAGGACTGACTCAAGTGAAGGAATCAATACGCGCGCTTTTTTTGCTTTACTTATTTGTCTTGACTAGAGATGACATATTTTATTCCTTTCATCGAAAATCGAATAGCGAACCGTGAAGGAATTTTCACATACAATCAAATCCACAATGACAGATGTCATTTTCTTTCATGTTAGGCACCAATCGGCAAGCCGCATTCAGGTCAAAATTCCAATGTGAAAGTACAAAGAAAGCCTAAAAATCTCGCTGCCAGCAATACTATACATTTCGCTTGAGTTTCTGTGCACATGGTGGTGCTTGCTTTTTGACTGCCTTTTTTTATTAAGTTTCCCTTTTTAAATTTTTTAATGTTTTTTTTTTTTGTTAATTCGATTTTTTCCTAAAATCGATTTTTTGCTTTGATTTTTATCGAGTCTTTAAGAATCGTTATTCTTGTATTTCCAAGCTGCTATCTCTAGTCCTTACCAATGTAACAAGAACGCGTACCACAGCGGTATATTGCAGCTGATGCAGCTGATTTCCTATAGCACTACGCGTTGCACATACAAACATACATACATACACACACACGCACACACAAAGCGCCATATCTGTCTACTTCACAACAATCATCATGATCATGTGCGAAGCATTTTAATCGAATTATAATTGAATAGCCCTAAATGGCTTGAAGTTTGACGTCTACAACGCGCGTGCACGGCATTTAATTGCGTCACTTGTTGCAGCTTCTGCTGTACTGTACAGCACAACACATATTCATCACGTCTCGTCACCTTGCATCATCACTGTGACTTTTGTTTGGCTGCTGATATGATTTGACGAATAGATAACCGTTAGCGCTGTTAATATGCGCCCACTGCTTCGACCGGTGCGTTATTGACTCGATTTGTTCAAGTGTGTGTTGTGTGTGCGCGCATGCCGAATCCTCTTATGCAACGTTGCTGCATTCCTGTGCAGCTGGGATGAATGGGCGTGCACAATGATGATTTTATGTGGCCAACAACAACAATGTTTGTTACCTCCCATATATGTATGTATGTATGTATGTATGTACATATGTATGTATGTAACAAAGGTTTGTTGTTTTCTTTTTGAATGATATCTTTCCAGGCAGATCTAGGTATCTGTGTATGTATGTACATATGTAATATAGACGTATTCCAAGAAAGTTTATAGACCACACATGGTCCAAGGAATGTTTTTAAAAGAATTTTCCACACTTCACTCGCGGATATTTCCGGCATGTAACGGAAAAGATTTTACTACTTATTGCCGTGGCCGTGAACAATAAAAATGTTCTTTCGATTCACTTTAATGCTAACAGTTATAAATGGTGATGCCACTTAATTTTGCATAAAAGAAGTTTATAAAATGTAAAAAAAAAATAAAATAAATTAGAATAAAAAAAATAAATTAAATTAAATATTAAATAAAAAAATTAAAAAATAAAATAAAATATAAATATAAAATAATAAATTAAAAAAAAATAAAATAAAATAAAATAAAACAAAGAAATAAATTAAAATAAAATAATATTAAATAAAAGGAAACAAAAGAAAATAAAATAATATTAAATCAAAGGAAAGAAAATAAAATAATATAGAAAATAAAATAAAATATAAAATAAAATAAAATTGAACAGAATAAAATAAAATAAAAAATAAAATAAAATAATATTAAATGAAAGGAAATAAAATAAATAAAATAAGCAAAATAAGCTAAAATAGAATATAATGAAACAACATAAAATAAAATAAAATAAAATAAAATAAAATAAAATAAAATAAAATAAAGTAAAATAAAAAAAAAAATAAAATAAAATAAAGTAAAATAAAATAAAATAAAATAAAATAAAATAAAATAAAATAAAATAAAATAAAATAAAATAAAGTAAAATAAAATAAAATATAATAAAATAAAATAAGACAAAATAAAATAAACTAAAATAAAATAAAATAAAACCAAATAAAATAAGAGAAATTAAAATAAAATAAAAGTAACATAAAATAGTCCCATTAACGTTATGGCTATTTATTTGCAAGCAAAACTATATATACGGTTAACAAAAACTAAAATATATCAATTGTTTACATCTTTAAGCCTTAAACAGATCTAGCGTCGATGAAAATATCGCCCGGCCGTAGCGTTCTATCAACATTTAAAAACACTGCCAGATATGAGAATGAACAGAACCAAGCAGCTGACGAAAATTCGCCAGAATAGATTTATTTCTAATGTGGTCGCTGGCTCCTCTCAAATAAATTATTTGGACTTAAAAGCTTTTTAGTGCTTAGCACGAAAATTATTTAATTTAATTTTTTATTGGTGGGGCTAAATGGAAAAATTTCAGCAACTAGTATTTCCAGCGTAGGTTGAGTATAGGTATTTAAAAAAAAACCATTTTCGATCAATAGCACCCTTTTCGGAAGTGGATGCTCCTCACGGAGATCGAATCCGTGATACATTCCATCTTCAGCCGCAATGTGCGAACGCTTTTACACGCTCGCCCACTCAGACTCTGTGAAAGCTGTTGAATTTTTTACACTTTTGCCTTATTATATATTCATTTTCGTCAAACAGCTATACACTCAACATTCGCTGGAAATAGTTGCTGAATCTTTTCCATTTATACCCAACAATAAATTATTTGGAATTTGATTAAAAAAAATACAACAAAACAATTTGGATAACAAATATTTTATAGTTTGGAAAAATTAAAAGCGTATTCCTAAAAAATGAATATAACTATGGTGTACTGAATACATGGACCTTGAATGTACCCAAAATTGGCCGAAAATAACGATGTAACCAAACAAAAAGTAACCAATTTTGGTAAAAAGTAACCAAAGTGGCAACGCTGGTGTGTATGTTACGTTTAGTGTTGCCGCAGCCTCAAAAAAATTTGGTATTACAAATTGATACGTTCATAGTTTTTTTTTTGTATCACCGAAAAAATTTTTGAGAAAAAAATTAAAATTAATAAAGCAAGGTACTCTCGGGTTTTTGACGATAATATGGTTTTTTTTAACAATATAAAAATATAAAGATAATGCTTACATTTTAAATGCAAATGCATATGAATACTTTGGTATTGTACCAAGCAATATAAAAGTTCTATAAAATTCAATCGGTCAAACGAGCTGGGTGATCTAGTTGCCATAGTTTATTTTTGAATTGAATTGGAGTCATCGAATCTGTACTTAAATATTTGTCGCGCTGCCCTCCTGCAAAATGCTTGCTATGGGTAGTGATCTTAAATTATATATACATACACACATATCTACCCATTTTTGGTATTTTCAAAGACTTTCACAAAACATATTAATCGTGGCATACACAGGTTGTTAAATTTTTTAAGAAAATTTTAAAAATGAAATTATTCTATTAATATTATTTGATATTGATTAAATTGTATCAAAATTATTTGATGCCAAATAAATAGATATCAAATTTGTTCTAAGCCAAAATAAAAAGTATCGACGTATCTTGGCCTTAAAAAGTATCACACTTGATACGATTGGATCAAAACGGCAATACTGGTTACGTTATTGGCAAAGTGGCGGAAACAGTTTAACTGTCAAAATAGTAATTTCCTTTGGTTCGAGTGAACGTTAATTGAAACATTTTTTTTTATAAATATGTGCATAAGTATAATATGTGTACATACCATTTATCTGTGTCCGCAATCTTCTGCTCAAGTCGGCTTTTTGAAAATATAATTTATTCAAAATAAATCGCGGTAAGTATATGTATACATATTATGTATATATGTATTTGTATGCAAATTGATTTGCTTCACACGGAATATCCACAAATTTTCTGCCCAATTTGGGTATCAACCGACGCGTTTCCATCTTCCGATTACGAATCCGAACGCGGAACTTTTTATTTAAATAATAAGTTACGCGGACACACACAAATTCAACTTACCGTTGGATAACACACATATCTACTACAATGCAAACAAATGTTTTAATATATTATACATCAGTAATTAATTATAAATAATATATTTTAACAAAACTAAATTAAACGCGTTGTATGCATTTACATATGCATTTACATTTACCATAGATAATACAGAGTGGGCTGCGTCAGACGGTCAACATATATTGACGAAATCCATGGATCGCGCTTCATACTGACCGTGTAGCATTGAGTATTGATGGATCGCAAAATATTTAGGAATTTTGAAATCTGTGATCTGGATCGCAATATTGACAATACGGATTGACTGTGTAGCATAAAAATTTTACGATCCATCAATATACGTGTATATTTAGAAATTTTGAAATCCGTGATCTTAATCGCAATATTGGCAATAAACCAATTTAAAGCGAAAGTGTGAAAAGGACGGAAGTAAACCACCCAATGAAACAGTTCAATTTAAAAAAAAAACGCACTAAAATTACTAAGGAAATGAAGAAAACAAGAAAAGTGGTAAAGAGAATACGTAAAGCGTTTGACCATTGTCGTCGTGACTGCGTAACAGGGTGAACGCGAAAACGTAAAAGCTTATAAAATACCAACTTTTGGGCGAAGGTGAAAGTGAGTGACTGCGACGCAACGAGTTAACGCGTTTTGTATAATAATAGGGTCTATACACGATGCGTCTGATTCAAGAGTCAGTTTAGGTGTGAATGTGCATGTAGTAGTTACACCGACATGACTCTGGCATGACTCAAGAAAATCAAAACTAGTTTGACAATTTGATGTGACGCGGCGAGTCAACACGTACACAGATGACCGCGAGTCAGACGCACTTATTCTCTTTTGACAAAAAATTTTTCTAAAATCATTTCACGGCAAAATTAATGTTCGCTGATATTTTAATATAATATGGAGTTATGCATGTTCATACATTTGTATGCATACATACATGTTCAAACATGTTGACCTTTTTATTTTGTCTATTTGTCGCGTTGTTGCGGAAAATAGCACTCACTTCTAACAAAAATAAAGATGTTTACACATCAACATTTTGAGGAAATCGTTCAAAGGACAAATTTCTTAACGAACAATGCAATGCTTGTGATTACGCGAATAATCGATTATTGTTGCCCTATCACTAAATTACCTACTGTAAACGTGGCCTTAGTGAACATGTATGCCGATACAGTGCAACCCTGCATATATATGTACGAAACTGCGTTGCTATGAAACCCTTTTATATACTGGCGTAATTTTTTTATTATTTACCTGGCATAAGTGCATTTACTAAGCGTTTTTAACAAATTCATAAATATTCTAATTGTCGAGAAAGTAACAAGGTGATTTCTGATTTACACAAACGAATCAAATCAACTAATTACAAAAAAGGTAAAATTGTTTATAACGAAACGCAAACGATTGGAATAAATAAACGGTGTGATTTTCGTGCAGGCGCCAACCACTATAGCAGCCATTTACAGCAGCGCAAAAAAGCAATGGTTGATCTTGAGGAATTGCCTATGCCGGCGATAGCGAGCACAGCGGCGGACACACCAGCACCGCTGCCGGAAACTACTGATAAAAGCATTGGACTTTGTCGTTTATGTTTGCAACATAATAAAATAGTTGCGAATATATTTAAAGAAGAGGAAGAACAAAGTGCTGTAGCAGCAGCTACAGAGGAAGTTGACCAGCCAGCACCGGCGACAGAGACAGCTACGACAGCAACAACCGAAGCGACAGCGGCGGCTGCGGAAGCGAATAACACGCCAGTTGAGTGCGTCAAAGTGAAAAAGGGGCCGATGGCGGAGCAGTTGTTGGATTTATTGGGTGTAAAGGTGAGTTTATAGAATATATATATTGTTTGCATTTTTCATACACTTTGCTTTGATTTGTTCATTTAGTGAATTCGTCTATATAGTAGCTTCTCGTGTAATATATAGGCATCTAAAAGTATTAATTAAAATACTTACCTCAGGTTGTGGTATGCGCAGCCGTACAAAAACTCAACGTATTAGCTTCTCTAGACGTTACTTAGATCCAATTGGCGTTGCTTAGATCTAAGTGTTCGACCATTGACTCGTTGTTGCTTTTGTAACAGCAAAACCACGTGTGAGAACGTTCTACGGAGTGCGCGCGATTACAATTTCGGGAAAATTTTCCAACAGTCTACCACGCGTTGAAAAAAAGGACTTGTCGGGCGTTGTAGAGGAGGTCCTGCTTATTCAAAATCCAAAAGTCCCGTCGACCGGAGATATTTGTCAGTTGTAAAATTTACAAAAGAAAACCCCAAAACTGTGCAGTATTACCGTATGAAGACACTTATAAAAACACACACTATGTATATTTGTGTGCAGAACACCTTTTTGCGTTGGAGGCATTTGGCCGCGCTTCAAAAAAATAACCCTCAGCCTGCAGAATTCTCTTTCCGGGGTAACATCTATGAACCCATCCAACTACCAATAAACTACCAACAAATATCTCATGAACTATAAGCCTCCGGCAGGTTTTGATTTTAGTTTTGAGATCTACCTCACTGAAAAAGTCATTTTTCTCGGACCGTGGTTCCTTAATCTAAGGCCTACCCTATTGGTAGACAGATGGAAATCTGAGCCACCATTTCTTGCCTTAATACATATAAATGGCCGCTGTGTTGCAGTGGGTACAGTGCTCGCCTGCTATACCAGAGTTCTCGGGTTCAAACCCCAGTCCCGAAAAACACAAAAAAAAATACTAATTAATTAAATCCCAATTGGATTTTTAGAAATATCCGTCAACTCTCGGCAGTGGGCGGCATACCTTCCATAGAAGTTAAGAGCAGTCAGTCGATATGGTAATCCTTCGCCAAATATAAAATCGCTTAACTTCGTTCTATCACTTTCATCTTTTGCTACTTTTATTGTTGTTGCTGCAGCTCTACTCAATCGTGCTTATTCCAGCTTAAAATTTACATACGCCCACCATATGTCAACCATTCTCTTCTTTCCAGTTCGAATATTCACCTTCACTGCCATGCAACATCTGTCAGCGCTGCTTTGCCACGGTTGAAGCATTCTCAAATTTCCGCTATAATGTACAACTTTGTGAGACTGAGTTACAAAGTTGGTTGGCGCAATGTCGTAAGCGAGCCGCAGACGCTGGTGATACAACACAACGTCCAGGTCTCAACGGCAATCCAGGCGAATTTGTACCAGAAGAAGATTGTATAATAATCGATGTGAATCCCGATCAGGATTATGAAAGCTCAGAAGATGATTTCTCAATGGAAACAGATTCAGAGGGTGAAGAGCAGCAAAATGACACGCTGGTGACACCAGCGGCGGAAACGGCACAACAGCTGCCGCCGCCGCCGCAAATATTTGACAATGTATTTACGAAGCCGCAAACACCACCACCAGTCACGGCAGCACCGCCGCCAATTAATAGTGAATTGATACAACCAGCTTATGAAAATACAAATCCAACAGCAAATGTAGCGCCACAAATATTTCTGCCACCAGCAAACTTCTCCTCGAGTAATGATAAATTTTGCGCTGGTGGTGGTGGTGCAGCAGGAGGAGCAGACGCAGCAGTAGCAGCCGCAGCAGCAGGAGTTATGAGTGTAACAGGAGATTATGTACGAAATACATATCTTTGTCAATACTGTGATATGGCATTCACAACGCCCGCCGAATGCCAAGCACACGAGTCACAGCATGACGCCGTTGAGCCATACTCTTGCAGCTTCTGTGGCCAACGTACCTCAAATCGTCAAAATCTGATCAGTCATATAAAAGAACTGCACGACCCGGAACGTCCTTACGTTTGTGCATTATGCAATAAGGGCTTTTGTCGTCGTTCTGACCTCAAAAAGCACACCATCGTACATACGGGTGTGCGACCCTTCATTTGTCCGATATGTGGTAAGAGCTTCTCACGCAACACCAACCTCACCAAGCATATACGCATACACAATAGCGACAAACCGCATATGTGTACACATTGTTCACGTTCGTTTTCTAGTCCGAATGACTTGTTGCGTCATGTACGTTCACACTCGACCACAAATTCGCGGCCATTCCAATGTTTGAGTTGTCATAGCACATTTTCGCGTAAAGATAAGCTATATGCGCATGAACAGGCGTTTCACGCTGGAGTGCCATCATCACTACTACCACCGCCACCGCCACTGCCACTGCCACACGATCCAAATGCGTCACTAGCAGTTGGTGGTGGTGGAGGTGGTGGTGGTGTTCAACAAATGGAAAATATGGTTGTGCCTATAAATCCATATCCCGAAGCGGAATTTGGTGTGCCCATAAATCCACTGCAACCGTCTACATCATCAGCATCATCGCCGCGCCACCAATTCCATCCACCACCAGGTAATAACATCTTGGCTGCTGCCTTGACACAACCACAACGCCCAGTAATGCCAAAACCCGCACTACCACCGCTGCTGCCGCCGCCACCACCACCACCACCACCACACAGACCTCATAATTCGCGCATCTTCACTTGCACCATTTGTCAGAAGACCTTTACGCGTGAACGTGATTTGCAACGGCATCAGGCTCTGCATCTCGACACACTCTTCACATGCAAGCAGTGTGGCACCGGTTTCAGTAGACGCGAAAAATTGGCACGCCACGAATTGGAGGTACACGCACCCCAATACCCTTGTGAGGTGTGCCGCATACAATTCACGAAACGCGATGAACACGAGCGTCATATGAAAATGCACGAACTGCAACAAACTGCGGCTTTGGCCACACAGGCTGCTTTAAGCGCTGCCGCTGGTTTGGTTGGTTCGCCTGGAAGTGCAGTGACGGCTGGCACTGGTGTTGTTGCTGGCGTTGTTGGTAGCGGTGGCTTGCCTGCTGTATCACCTACAGCTATTGCAAATAATTTAGCTACGACTACGACTGCTGCCACTGTTGCTGGTACACCACCTGGCGCGTCGCCGCTACCGCCACCACCAACAAATGCTACTGCTGCGCCCTCTTCGGGCGGCGGCAAAGATATGTCATTGCTGGCTCAACAACAACAGCAACGACCCTCAGCTGCGGATATGTCGTTTTATAGTCAATTGGTGCCCACCATGAATTTGGGCTTCTACAGCGAGACACGTCCTGAAGATCGCAATGGCATATAGTGAATTGCAGTTGTGGCTGCTGCGCAAATGGAGGATGTACCGCAATGTTTGGATCCCAGTTAATATAGCGCACCAGTGCATACGCTTTATTGAGAAAATGGCAATTGTAATGTTAATTGAGTTCGAAGACCATAAAAGTTCAAGCATTTAATTATGTACAGTCATCAATTTATTTCATTCATGTATACATACATACATACATACATACATACATATTTCGTAGTCAGTACGCTAAGCTGTTAGTTCTTAAGTTTAGTTTTAATTAGTTTTTAGTGTGCGAGCTGTTACATACTATAATGATGGTGAAACAAAATTGTGTTGTGTAATATATTAGTTGGTTATAGACATAAATTTATATGACTGTCATTTCTTAAATACTTAGTACATACATATGTAATTACAGAATTCTATTTTCTTATTAAAAAACTGAAGCTAAAAGAAAACTTAAGTTTGTAAATCATTTCCTCTGAGAAGCGAAGAGCGCTTCAATATAAGTACTTGCCTGATTATGATACTCGTAATTCTTTTTTATGTTAAAAATTTGCTCTGTTGCCACTTTTCATTTGTGGAAGCTTTTTCTTTTTCTACACCTATATGAGAAAATCATTCAATATTCTTATGCAGTGTTGCACTTTTCTTTTGTGAAAGCTTTTTCCTTTTCTCTGTATCTTTATGCTGTGTTGCCACTTTTCTTTTGTGAAAGCTTTTTCATGCTCTAGAAAGCGCTTTAATATAACAGTCACTTCAATATATTTGCCGTAATACCTTTTCAAATGCGAAAAGGGTCAGCTAAATGTATTGAATATACATACATATATGCTCTGCTGTAATTTTGCGTTTAAATTGTGCTATGTTGCCAATTTTCTTATCTACGATTTCCTTCGTAGCTTTCAAAGATATGCTTCGCCGAAGTTATCAGCCTAAAATAATACCTAAAAGAAAGTGGTTCAAAAGAAAACTCCCTGAAGAAGGCACAATAATGTGTCGAAACGCGTAGGAGGCATTAAAAGAAAACCAAAGGTTTTTGTTTTCATTTCACCGCCCAAAAACAAGCTCAATAAATATTGAAATTACATAAACATCGATATTGGTCTAATTCAGGGCTGCTCACCTCATAGGCACTCAAAGCACAATTGTTTTTGTTTTGTACCGAATCATATTTTCACTTCAAATATGAAAATAAAATTTTCTTTGCACTGCCATAAGCACTGAGATATAAAAAAAATTTATATATATGTGCCTATGATTCATACTGAATGTGCAGAGCAAAGGCACTTTGTATAGGAGCTCGAGCACTGCCATAAGAAATCGAAATTTACAATAACAAATGTGTAATGAAAAAAAAATTCAAAAAATGAAAGCACTGTAAAAAATTAGTATTCAAAAAATTTTCATATAAAAATTAAAAAAATTTGTATGTATGTGATACTACCATTTGAAAATAAATTCTAAAATAATATTTTATTGGAATTCATAAAAAAATTTAAATGAGCAAAAAAATTTTTCAGTGCATATACAAAATTTGTAGATGTATTGAGCTTTGTACTTTCAATACAAGAGCGTTGTGCAGCCCTGGTCTAATTTAACAAAATTATTAGAAAACTAGTCATTTGTTGTAATTTTTCAAATCAGAAAATCAAAACTTAACCAAAACGCTTAGGACTCGCTCATTCATGATTATAATTCGCTTGGCTTTTGACATTACACTCTACCTTGGAAATAAAAAAAGTAGTTTCTGAATTCGCCCATGCGCCTACCTCTAAATTATTGTACCATGAACTCAACTTATTTTGCTGGTAACGAGAACGATAGAACATTTCAAATTCGACTAAATTGAGTTCGCTGCATTGCATTGTTATGTTATGTTCAGACACAACCTTAATTGAACATTAAGAGCCTTCATTCAATTTTCAAGCCCAATGATTCTCAATTTACCATACAAAAATTGACCAAGTTAATGCTTCATTAGAAATTAATGAGTTGTTAATGAAGAACAATTCTGCATGCAACCCTGTTAAAAGGCTTGTTTCATAAGTAAAATGAAATGTCATGAAAAGAGAAATGTGATTAGCGTCAGTGTCCACTAAACAGGTTGGTTCGTCAGATCAGCTGCGTTCTTGTTCTTCTTCATCACCTATCAAATTTGTTTTTATTTCTGCTTATTTTATACATGCATTCGTGTTTACGATTGGTAAAAATTGTGAGATGAATGTCAAATTATTTCGTCCTCCTTGCAATTTTGACATTTAGGTCACGAGAGTTTGATATTCAGCTCACGGCGCGTATGTGTGTATGTATCTTGAGCCGACCTGTTAAATGGGCCAAGTAAATTAAATATGTCTGAACACCAAATCTAAAGATGTTCAATCAACCCCAATTGACTTAATTAATTTTTATGTCTGAACATGATATTAGGCCAAAAACGTTCAATGATTATTGTGCAAAATCGTTCACTCACAATTGTCATTATCAGCTGATCTTTAACACTTAGATATTGAAATATTTCGGCAAGGCAATCATCATTCAGGTACTCGAGCATTGTTTTGTGTTTGTTGGTATGTTTGTGTGTAAATTGTAGTAAATTGATTAGCGTTACTTAGCAGTGTTTGATTTCCCTATGCACGCGTGCGCCCTGCAGTAAATTTGTTTCACTGCTGAAGGATCAGTGATGATTCCTTGTTGAATATTCATCACTGTCGTCAGTATATTTTTATTTGTTTTTGTTTTTTTTTTTTTCTGAGGAAAGCCAACCACCATTATATGAAAAATTCATCAGTCTTTATATGAAAGTATTCACTGATGCCTACTCGTCATAGGTGAATTGCATCAGTTACCTTGTTTATACGCAGCAGTAGGCGAGACCGCATCCACTCAATACACTAACCTTCCGTCTGTTTATACAACCTAGTTTGAAGCGTGTATAGTGAAACCGCATTGTAATGCACTTCGATCAGCTGTTCTTTGTTTACATTCGATTAATTTTTCACTACAAATGTGCCGCGAAATCACACTATTCATAAAAGAAATAGCAAAAAAAAATTTTTCTTTTCGTCCATCTTAAAATATTATTTAAGTTAATTGATTTGAATTGAATTCACACGCGTTTAATAAAGCAATCAGCTGATCTTTAATTCGCTTCGATAAATTTAGTCGTTTATACGCTCCCTTCAACCGTTGCGAGAAATAAAATACCGATTTGAAAATGAGTCTGAGCGAATTCAGCGATGCATTTCAAAGCGTATTCAAAATCGATTTATACATGCGTGTGTATTCAGTGAAACCGCATTACGACGCCGTATAAACAAGGTAAGTGATTCATTAAGCATTCATTGCGGATTTTTACTGCAGGGCGGGAGCTTTTTATAGCTTTCACACCTACAGCCTCACACCGACGAGTCAAAGCACTTCGTTCACGCACAGAAATTTTGCAAATTTCTATTCAGTCAGCATTGAGGTGTTGAGCTAGAAGGTTGTGTTACTCGAGCAGTCTCTGAATGCTTGTAAATGATTGTGTGTTGGAGTGGTTTTTTTATTTGGAAGTTTTTTACGTAATATTTTTATTAGGAATCATGCCTTTGGATTTTGTCTAATATTTTTTATTTTTTTTTTGTTTGTGGTTTTTTGTGAAGTTAATAATAACAAGTAAGGAAGCCTAAGTTCGAGTGGAATCGAACATTAGATACTCAGCTGTATGCTTTCATTGTTTGTTTGCGTTTGATGGAAACACGGTGTAGGTACTTTATATAAATCGAGTGCTGCATAAAGTGGGCGTAGCCACGCCCATTTTCTAAATTTTTATCAGTCATCCAACTAAGCTTATGAATATTATTCTTTGTGCAAAATTTCATCCCTTTATGAGTTACAAAGATGTCACGTTATAAATTCCCAAAGGGTGTTCCAGAAATATCTTTGTTAAAAAGTAGGCGTGGTCATAAACCGATTTCAATAAATTTTTGCGTGTCTATTAACACAAGTTATAAAAGTGTATAAACCAAGTTTCGTCATAATATCTCAATGATTTGTCGAGTTAAAGGCTAATAAATCTCGTATATCCCTTTGTCCAAAAGGAGGCGGTGCCACGCCCATTTTCCAAAATTTGTCTATTTTATGTTTCCGGTCTATTGCGGAACTCATGTCACAAAATTTCAATGAATTATCTTTATATTTGACAAAGATATCGCTTAAAATGTTTTTATTAGGCCAATTTATAATACACATATATAAAAGTGGGCGTGGTCGTCAACCGATTTTGGTAATTTTTCGTCCACACATTTTCCTAAGTAAATATATCATGCGTACCGAATTTCATCGATATATCTTCAACGGTTTCTGAGTTATGACTCATAAAACTTTCAATGTTTGCCCCTTAATAAGTGGGCGTGGCTCCGCCCATTTTCCAAAATTTTTGTGTTTTTCGTTTTATGTTCATAGTTGGACTCATGCCACAAAATTTCAGTGATAGATCTGTATATTTGACAGAGATATCGCTTAAAATGTTTTTATTAGGTCACTTTATAATACACATATATAAAAGTGGGCGTGGCCGTCAGCCGATTTTGACAATTTTCCGTCAAAACATTTGCCTAAGTAAGTAAATCACGCGTACCAAATTTCATCGATATATCTTCAACGGTTTCTGAGTTATGACTCATAAAACTTTCAATGTTTGCCCCTTAATAAGTGGGCGTGGCACCGCCCATTTTCCAAAATTTTTGTGGTTTTCGTTTTATGTCCATAGTTGGACTCATGCCACAAAATTTCAGTGATAGATCTTTATATTTGACAGAGATATCGCTTAAAATGTTTTTATTAGGTCACTTTATAATACACATATATAAAAGTGGGCGTGGCCGTCAATCGATTTTGACAATTTTCCGGCAAAACATTTGCCTAAGTAAGTAAATCACGCGTACCAAATTTCATCGATATATCTTCAACGGTTTCTGAGTTATGACTCATAAAACTTTCAATGTTTGACCCTTAATAAGTGGACGTGGCACCGCCCATTTTCCAAAATTTCATCAAATTTCTTCATAGGGGCCTGAGCTCAACATGTGGGTAAAATTTTATCGCTCCAGCTATATTAGGGACTGAGATACCAAATTTCCGATTTTTTCTATATAGGAAAAGTGGGCGTGGTCATGGTCCGATTTCGCCCATTTTCAATACCAACCGTCCCAGTCTCGATACCAACTTGCATTCCAAATTTCATCAAAATATCTCAATTTTTGCGCGAGTTAGAGTGTTTACAGACGGACGGACGGACGGACGGACATGGCTCAATCGATTTCTCTTTTCACCCTGATCATTTTGATATATATAAGTCTATATCTATCTCGATTATTTCATTCTGTTACAATCCACCGTTATGCGATTAAAACTATAATACTCTGTGTACTAGTACAGCTGAGTATAAAAATACTATCCATTTGTAATTTAAAAATTTTAGCTTTCGACAATGATTGAGTTTCTTTTGGGTGTAGCCAAGAGCTTTTGTGCTTTTAACACATGCACAATGTTTGAAAGAATTAGTGTGATAATCCCTGAATTAAAACAATACCTATACCTTTGACTCGTCGGTGTCAGCAGCATTGCCGTTTGGGCCACTAAAGTGGCAATTTGAACCTTTTTTAAAGCCAGGCCACATGAACCCAACTTTTTGAAAATATGCAATATTTGATCCTTTTTTAAAAATTCGGGCCACTTTTGGTCCTTTTTTACTTTCAAAACTATAATTATTAAATAATTTTTAGTTTTTTCTTAAATATAAGAACAAAAAACCTCTTTGTTACTATTTTACTTTGCATTGGCAACTCTTCGTTTCGAAAGGTTCTTTATTTAATTTGTTTGCCAAACACTACCCTTGAATACTTTGAAATTTGTGCTGTTCGTTAAGATAATGAAAACCCACGGAGCAGCCCAGACACACACAGACACATATAGCGTTCGTTGATCCGTAGGAAAGTGCAGGAAACGTAGGAATTTTATCACAATTTACATTCTTTGCACTCATATTCGCTCTTTTTTGGTAAAATTCCTACGGTTCTTGCACTTTCCTACGGCTCAACGAACACTATAACAGTTTTTTTTTAATTCCTTGCCTTTCTCGGGTTATTCCGTCTGCTCAACGAACGATCATATTAACGCTGCGTTAGTGTAGGTAGAGAATATTTTAAATTCCATTTTCTTTAAGCATTAAATAAACCACAAAAATATGTAAAAATGTGTTTTAGCTAAAAAAAAAGCCACGTGTAGCACAGTACACGTGATAGAAGTTAACTTCTTACATTAAGCATAATTATAAAGAAAACATCTGAAATGATGCATAAGCTTGTTACTTTGTGTTATTTTTATGAAATTGTTTAAGCCATGTTTAATTTATTCAAATTGAAGTGGCGTATGCTATACAAATATAAAGCTTATGGTTTCAGAAAAATTGCATAATTGCATTGTTAATATGTTGCATAATTTTAGGCTATGATGAAATTAAATACATAAATACATACAGGACCCGGATTCTAAAAATCGTTATCGCCAAATGAGATCGCCAAAAATCTCTAAATTTATATCAGACCCTAAAAGTATGTATCTCCTTTATTTATTTATATCGTCTCAAGCTGCAGCATGCTGACCGCATTGATGAGTCAGTTTTGTATGTCAGATATTTTACCAGATATTGCATATTTTTAGGTGCGTCTAATATAAATTTAGCAAATTTTGGCGATCTAATTTAGCGATAGTGATTTATAGAATCCGGGTAGAGGTGAAGCTAATAAAAGCGTGTTAAAAACCACTGATATTTCTGTGTAGAATAAGGCTATGTTCAGAAACGCAGCATGAAACGCAAAAGCGGCAGTAATTATTTTTTTGATGATTGTGATGAGCGACGCTTCATGCAAAATTTACGTTTATGAACGCTATGCTTGTACTACAAAAGCAGGTTGCGCTTCAAACTGAGTTTCTGAACAAAGCCTAACAAACGAATGAATCAGGAGAAAGTATGGTATGTTTAAAAGGACAATATTTGCAGTGATAAACATAAAATTTAAATTCCTTTCCCCTCCTTTTCCGTCAACAACTTTCATTTGATAACAATATTGCTCAGAAATCTTTCAGGGTTATCTAGGTTCACATTTTGACCCATATATGGGGATCCGACATAGAAATCATAATCGGTACATATCTATGTAAAAGCCCTCCTCAACACCTTTCGTTTGATGCCAGGGATGGAATATATGAGTTATTTTTGAAAACTCAATAGGAAAGAGTTAATATTTTTAATAGGGCTCTAGATACCCGGGTATCGAGCAATTTGATCTGATCGTTTTTGTTTGAAGCCCGTTTGTTGTTCAAATGCTGGTACAAACATACGGGTAATAAACAAACAAACAACTGTTCGAGCATTTGAACAACAATTGTTCGAGCTACTCAAAAATGTTCAAAAAAAAATCGAGAGCTCTAATTTTTAACATTTATACATGACATCATATCATTACATGACATGATATCACATCATGACATCACATCATGGCATCGCATTTGAACAACAATTGTTCGAGCTACTCAAAAATGTTCAAAAAAAATCGAGAGCTCTAATTTTTAACATTTATACATGACATCATATCATTACATGACATGATATCACATCATGACATCACATCATGGCATCACGTCATGACATCATATCATAGCATCACATCATGACATCGCATCATGACATCACATCATGACATCACATGACATGACATAAGGGGTTATCCGGGTCCATATTACGACCCATATCAGGGGACCCGACCTAGAACTCATAATCAGTACCTATATCTCTATGTGAAAGCTGTGCTCAGCACCTTTCATTTGATACCAATATTGCTCAGAAATATTCCGGGGTCATCCGGATCCACGTTTTGACCCATATCTAGGGACCCGACCTGGGAATCATAACGAGTAAATCTCCATGTAAAAGCCATGTTCAATACCTTTTATTTGATACCAATATCGTCCAAAACATTCAGGAGAAAGCCGGGTAAACGTTTTTATCTTTTGCTGTTTCCTGTTTCCTGTTTGCTATTTCCGTGCAACGGAAGTGTACCTACTATTTCCTTTTTAAAATTTCACTCTCCATAAAAACTCTGTATCGCCGCCTAAGAAGCTAACTTCAAAAATTGGGGCTACCTTTTGAAATTTTTGGGCGGGCAACACTGGGTGTGAGGCTGTTGGTGTGAAAGCTATAAAAAACTCCCGCACGCGTGCATAGGAAAATCAAACACTGTTTAATTAGATAAAACACAAATTACAAAACGACTTTTTTCGCGTTTGTTAAACGAATAGACACCTATTTAGGTATTTACCAAAAATATATTTATTCGATTTTGTGCGTCTTTTTAACACGCTTTTATTAGTTTCACCTGTATGTATGTATGTATGTATGTATGTATGTATGTATGTATGTAACTTCATATCGTATATCTGCATAGTGATTTCTATGTACATGCCATGAACGCTTTTAAGGATATTTAGCCTTAAAAATTAAGAACGCGTGGGAGGTGCCACGCCCGCTTTTCCGATAACCTACACTTTTATGCGCAAAAATTGTTTTGATATCATATATCTCTGTACCAATTTCCAGGTCCCTGAATTAAATCCTTTTAAAGATATTCAGCTTAAAAAATTAAGTGTTGTTGGGAAGTGCCACGCACCCTTTTCGTATAACTCCTATTATTTTGCGTTAATATGGAATTGTTATCGTTTATCTCCACACCAATTTCCAAGCCCCTAGCGTAAACAATTTTAGATATATTCAGCATGAAAAATTAAGTTTGTATGGGAGGTGCCACGCCCCTTTTTCCGATAACCCCCACTTTTATGCGTGGGAATGGTTTTGATATCATTTAGCTCTATACCAATTTCAGCTCCCTACCTTGAACTGTTTTAGAGATAATCAGCTTCAAAAATTAAGGTTGTATGGGAGGTGCCACGCCCCCTTTTCTAATAACCCCCACTTTTCTGAGTGAGAAGGGTTTTGATATCACCTACCTCTATACCAATTTTCAGCTCCCTACCTTGAACTGTTTTAGAGATAACGAGGACCCGGATGATCCTTGAAAAGAAAATAAAAAATCAAAATTTAAAAACCAAAAACCAAAACAAACAAAAAGAACAAAATAGTAGCAGTCACAATGACAACAAAAAATTACAAAAACGATAGTCGCATTTTAATCCATAGAAAACCAGGAAAAAAAAGGAATAAGGAAAAGGGAATAAATATCCGATTTCGAAACTGTTTACACATCAATGTTCATGAATACTCGTTATTCACGCTTTAATTTTTTTTATACAAATATTTTGACCAAGGAGCCCCATAGTGAAGTTTTGTGCCGAATATTTTTCTAGACTATGGTAACCTTAAAGCGACCTCCAAAAGGCCATTTGGCGCGCTCCTCCTTTTCTTTCTAGTTCTCTTTCTCTTCCCCTTTCCCCTTTATTTGCGCTTTATTTTCCCTTTATCCATTTTATTTTTCATATTTCCTCTTTCGCTTGCTGTCCTTCGCCATATCCGTCCCTTTCATTTTCCTCTTCCCTCTCTTTTTAACACGCTTTTATTAGCTTCACCTGTATATATGTATGTATATATGTATGTATGTATGTATGTATGTATGTATGTATGTATGTATGTATGTATGTATGTATGTATGTATGTATGTAACTTCATCCCATCCTAAAAGTTGCAAACATTTAACTAAATTATTATATCTTTCAAACATTCACTTTTTTGTGTTCTCTTTATTATTTCTATTCTCCTCCGGATTCGAAACATGACATCAACAGCCCAACGGCATCATATAGTAGGACATTCAACATTATATTTTATGCTTCATTGCGGCTTTTATGTTACCTTTCTTCAAAATAGCCTCTATGAATTTCAATTCACTCCCGTATACAGGCCAATAAGTAACAAGCTTGCAGGGTACGGAAAAACTCACTCACGAACGCTCAAAAATACATTCTACTCAAATCACAAACAAATGTTCAAAGAAAAACGTATAACCACTCAAATAGCGAGCGAACTAACGCACAACAGCAGAGAACTTATAAAACCAGAGAAGAACCACGTGTGAATTGCTAATAACGCACAATTTTACGCGGAGGAACTCACCACTGCCACTTAACAGTACTAATTTCTGTAGCAGAGTAATAACATAGATGAGAACCGAGCTGTAGAAACGAATGTTATTTAATTTTTGCACTTCTGCTATTATAAATAAAGCAATTTGCTTAATTTCAATAATTTTCATAGTAATTTTCGCTATTTTCAAAAAAAAATTTCATAGAATATCATAAAAAAATTATGAAAACCGAAAAAATAAGTTTCAGAAATATGACCATGTCACAGTGGGGCTCGATTCCCGCACTTTGATTTTTCAACTGATCGATCATTTGAAAAATTGTTGTTAGATAAGTAGGTATCTATTTAGGTAAATTATATGCCGGGTTGGTGTATACATAATTAAATAAAGAAAAACATACATAGATACATATGTTCATATGTATGTATGTATGTAAAAAATAAAAAAAAAAATTATTAAATACATACATATATGCTTGTATTGCGCGCAATCAATATATCGACCCCTTTGCGTGATTTTATCGTAAGGGTCATTTTCTCGAAATTTATTTTTTGATGCAAATTTGTTCTACATCCTTCAGGGCATCACCTAGTAAAATATTGTAGCTGAAATCCTTATACCTAGTTGTGCCAAAAATTGGCTTTCTTTTTCATCGTAAGGGACAATCTATAGTAGATATAGATTCTATACTTTTTTCTTGAGCTCGAATTTATCGTATCGCCCATATAAAAAATATTTTGAATATAGGTACATACCTACAAAGCTAGCAAGTAATTTTATGCACTATTCTTGTACATATGTATGTACATACATACATATGTATGTAGCGTGGTGCGTATTGGATTTTTCTAGCGTTCTACATAAAAATATACATACTTTTTCATAGAAGTGGACTTACACAGTTTGAACTCTAAGCTAGCGATTTGTATGTATAGATACCTAGATATTAGTTTATTTATGTACATATTTCTATATACCCTACTATCACTATATTACAACGATTCCATCATTAAAAATGTCATATAAAACCTTTTTTATATACATACCTACATACATACATATGTATTATCGTAAGGGACATTTATTCAAACACACTCATATTGAGAGAGATGTTGTCGTAAGGGACAAAATTATGATTTTTCGCATACTGAACATTTTTTCAAGATAGGTTCAGTACCTACATACATATATTAATGAATTATCTAATCGCGATACAATAAAAACAGTAAAAAAACAAAAAAAATGTTCTCTTGAAAAGTTTGATTTTGTCCCTTGCGATAAAGTCGCACAAAGGGGTCGATATGTACATACATATACATATATATATATATATGTACCTACATGCACGTGTTTATGCACATTTGCTCATCTGTACGTAAATACGTATGTACATATGTATCTAATAACACTGGATCACAAAATGAAATTTGTGGTCTGTACTGTGAACGTGACTACCCTATATATATGTAAAATCGGTCGCTGATTCCGAAAATCGGGTTCATTTTTAATTCTATGGGAAGGTTTTTGAGATATCGGCAATTTACCGTTATTTGGCCAATGGCTCCACTTAATCCTCAATGTCTCTTTAACACGGTGAGCTATCTTCCTTGAGGTAACACCAAACGAAAGCAAATTAAATTTCCTTTTCATGGCTCCTATAACATTTTTCTCTAACTCTTATAGTTTCTGAAATATTGACGATTAAATTTGAATTTTTTCGATTTTTTACGATTTTTTGAAGAAAAAATTGACTTTGTCAGGCAATATCTTTAAAACCAATGTTTTCACCTTCGGTTTTACACCTTTGTGTGAAGCTCCGTTCCATTACCAAAACAAAGCTATCAACGAAGAAAATCCATGGTAAAATGGAAAAGTTATAGGCGATAAAGTAAATACAGCCAAGTCGCGCAATGCCTCTGCACGGGTATATTCTATGCATGTTATACCCGTAAATGGGCTTGTATCTACTGCGCTGCCAACGTGCTGCTACTGCAGATGTGTAGGTATTGGTACAACATGCATAGAATATACCCGTCCAGAGGCATTGCGCGACTTGGCTGTATTTACTTGATCGCCTATAACTTTTCCATTTTACCATGGATTTTCTTCGTTGATAGCTTATTTTTTTGGTAATGGAACGGAGCTTCACACAAAGGAGTAAAACCGAAGGTGAAAACATTGGTTTTAAAGATATTGCCTGACAAAGTCAATTTTTTCTTAAAAAAATCGTAAAAAATCGAAAAAATTCAAATTTAATCGTCAATATTTCAGAAACTATAAGAGTTAGAGAAAAATGTTATAGGAGCCATGAAAAGAAAATTTAATTTTCTTTCGTTTGGTGTTACTTCAAGGAAGATAGCTCACTGCTTTAAAGATACATTCAGGATTAAATGGAACCATTGGCCAAATAACGGTAAATTGCCGATATCTCAAAAACCTTCCCATAGAATTAAAAATGAACCCGATTTTCGGAATCAGCGACCGATTTTACATATAGATAGGATGGTCGCGTTCAGAGTATTTTTTGGCTGTAGAGCAGTGTAATTAATTAGATTCTAATTTCACATTACTCTATGTAGGTATGTATGTATCTACATAACTTGCTACAAATATATGCATACATACATATGTATATTTCAACCTACATATAAAGCCATATACAAACTTCTTAAGCCGCGCGTAAAAACATACATATGTAATATCCAACAACAGCGAGTATCCACCAACCCTATGAAAACACAACAATAAAATTTTTCATTCATAAATGCATACTTAAGATCAAATGAAATGTGGCAACGTCGCTTTTGTGCGAAACGCCATCGATTTCAATAATTTTCTGTCCAACTCATCTTAAAATACATTTGTGGGCAAGGTGTAAAAGTGTCAAGGGACGAGCGACATTCTATTTTGTTTTTGTACAGCTCCACAAAAGTCAATCACACGCCATGTCACTTCGACGGTCGCGTCTGCATACAAACATTCATATGTACATGTGTCCTTACATACCGACGAGCTCATACTCTGCTCGCCCATCTACATCTCGCTGTTGCCCACACAACATAGCACAAAATTTGACAAGACAGGTTTTTCTCATAAATCGCAGAATTTTAAAGTTGACCTCACGAGGGAAAAGGCGCTCAACCGGCCATAGTTCTTTACAGCAGGTTCGAATCCTACTGCAATACATGTAAATTGGCAGTAATTAGAGGGGCGCACGTGTAAATCGCGGCCTTATCACTGTGCACAGTAATTTCGTAGCGCAGGTGTTATGTTCGTCTAGCCTCGCTGAACAAATAAACTCCCGACAGCCCTTCGGTTGATCGCCACGAAGAAGTAAAATTTTGTACAAAAACAAAAACACATCAGAATCATTGTTGACAGTTCGTAGGCCCGACTATTGCATGTGGCTGCGCTTGTTCTTATAAGTGCGCAGGTGTTGAACCATTGCTATTGTCTGCATGGTTCATCACTTTTCAATTACCCGCATGTCCACTGACTTGATGTCGAAGTCATTTGGAGTAGAAATTTGGCAAAATTGCCGCGAGTTGTGAAAAGTTGTGGACAGCAAAGAAACGTAGAGGGGCATGTGAAGCCATTTGTAGGTATGTATGGATGCTAGCGCCTTCTTTTAGGCTGCCCCTTATCACTTTGCCCTCTTGCCAGTGAATTTCTTTGAAGTCGAGTCGGACTAGAAAAATTGAAAATGTTCGCCGATTTGAGCGAAGGCGACGTTGCCACATTTCATTTGATCTTATGCATTTATGAATGAAAATGTTTTTGTTGTATTTTGATACATATGTATGTAGGTTTGGGGGAGAGTAGTTTTTGTTCTTGGATAACACACATGCTTGTACCTATGTAAATATGTATGTATGTATGTATGCTTTTGCACGAAAGTAGAGAAATATCAAATGCCGATGGCAAATGGAATTAGGCAATTGTTTTTATTTTCACATACCTACCATATGTTATGTGTGTACTATTTACGTACATACATACATACGTACTTACCTAGATACATATCGTTGGTTTCGTGAGCAAATGTGCTAAGTCCACTTTTTATCAGAACTGAGATTGGTTAAACTAAAAATACATCGTCTGCAAAAAAAGGTTATTTTTTATTTTTTTATTTTTTTTTTCATTTTCACGTTGTAATTCAGTGTTATCCAAATGTCTAAGTGCATAAAAAATTATTTTTCTTAAAACCTACATATGTATGTATGTAGGTACGTCATCAAAATACGTTCACCAAAATATTTAAATTTTACTACGTACAGGTGAGTATAATAATTTGTGAGAAAATGTGGTAAGTCCACTTAAAAAAAAAGAAATAGGTAATAGGTAGAAAGCAAATGTGCTCAGTCCCAAAGAAGCTCATAACTTTGTACAGGCTTTGTTTTAAAATGAGCCGATAACTGGTATATTAGTAGGTACGACCGTCCGAGGAAGAAATTTGCATTTTCAGATTTTTAAAAAAAGTTGGGAGGTTTTTTGCCTCTCCTGAAAAGTTACAATAAATGGACTTAGCACATTTGCTCACGAAGCCAACCACCGTGAGCATATTTTTGGATTTTTTATTTTTATTTTCGTATTTTTTTAATTTTTATTTTGGTTTTTTTTAATTTTTTGCAAAAATTTCTTTGAAAATGTGGCAAACCATGGAAATTAGCCCCACTTGAGGAAATAGAAATAAAATTTGCTAACATGAATGTAGGTATAAACAGGGAACTTAAATAATAAATGGACTTTGCCCATTTGCTCACGAAGCCAACCCCGTGAGCATATTTTTTAATTTTTATTTTCGTATTTTTTTAATTTTTATTTTTATTTTCGTTTTTTTTCTCATTTTTTGCAAAAATTTCTTGGAAATTTTGAATGTATAAACGTTTCCTACTTAATTTTCTCAACCCATGCTAAATAATATCAAATGCTCAATTTCCTCTGCTAAACACAGAATTCTGTTGTTTAGCCGGAGGAACTCACCATTAATTTTTAGCATGGTGAGTTCCTTAGCATCTTGTCCTCCTCACACTTTTCGTAGTCGTGGTCCTTCTCTGGTTTTATAAGTTCTCTGTCATAGCGATGGCGATAAACTCAATGCATAAATTCACTCAAAAAAAAAATGAAGCTTGTAGCTTTCTGTTTTCGGTTTGTTGTATTTGCAATGAAATCAGCCGCATGTACAATGTACATACATACATACGTATGCAGAGCAAGAACTGGTTTTGTGTTTTGTGTAACAAGCTTTCTGTTTGTCGTTGTTGTGTTTGCAATAAAAACAATCGCATGTACATACATATGTATGCAAAGCAAGAACTGGTTTTGTTTGTAATTCATTTAATAGTAAGTGCTGAATCAACGAAAAGGAACCCTAATTACATTTTTATACAATGTTTTGTAAACGTGAGGTGAAAAAACTTTCTCTAAAAATAAAAAAAATAAAAAATAAAAATAAAAAAAAAAAAAAAATAAAAAAAAAAGAAATGCGCCACTCGGGACTCGAACCTGAGCTCGTTGGTCCGTAGGCAGCATACCTTACCATTACGCTACAAACGTATTCGGAGCTATATTGTCTAAATTCGAATTTATTCAATCAGGTTTCTTTTTTTTTTGTTCTTTTCAAATGCTTCACCTCAACTTCTCTTCACTTTCTGATTGTAAAATATAACAAAACGTTTGGGAAATTTTGTATTTCCAAACTAGTTTGGAAAACCTTGAATAAAAGGGTTTGGAAAATATTGCATAATAAGCTAGTTTACCTTACTGCATATTGGGACTTTTGGTAGAAGTTATAAATACATACATATGTATGTAGATCTATTTCGGAGAACACCACATCCCATCAGACTTCTTTTTACTTTTATTCTTGCGTCCGCATAAAACATCCTTTAATGAAAAATTTCACTAAAAATTCAAAAATAAATAATAGCTTAAAAAACTAAAAAACACGCTTTAATCTTAAAAATCGTACTAAAAATTGAGAAATAATTTAATTAGAAACAAAATGATGAACGAAAATATAAGTATTTAAGGAAAAGCGTGGGGCTGCCCAATAATATTTTAACATGAAAATATTCGATTCGTACAACTAGTACAAAATATACCTAGTTGCGAAATTAAAGAGTACGATATATGAAATCTCAAAAAAGTCAAAATAAAATTATTAGTAAAAAAACACCGATTTTAAATATTTTTTGACATACTGAGCACCCCACGCTTTTCCTTAAATACTTATATTTACGTTCATCATTTTGTTTCTAATTAAATTATTTCTCAATTTTTAGTACGATTTTTAAGATTAAAGCGTGTTTTTTAGTTTTTTAAGCTATTATTTATTTTTGTTTAGTTAAATTTTTCTTCGTTATGTCTTTCACTTGCACGGCCGGAGTTCAACTACATCCTACTGCGTTCTCACTTAAATGCGTACTTAATTAAATACAAAAAATCTTTGTCATTCATTTGGGTAAATAAACAAAGCAATTTGCGAACAATAAAATAACATTTAAATACATGTTTTGCCTTTGTTAATATTAAACAAAAGCTTTTTATATGTAAGTAGGTATGTTTGTTTGCGTCAGTTGCCGCTTTCTTTGCGTACACTTTGCATTATGTTAGCTTTGGCAATTTTCTATGCCACAAACCGTTTTTGTTTTTTTGTTGCGTGTGACATCTGTTGGTGTGTTTGTTAAATTGAACAATAATGCATGTGTATCACCCTGCTCCCCTAATATTTATAGTCCAGTTAGTCAAGAACGTGTGGGTCCGCTCGCTGACGCAAACGCCCGTATGCAATTTTTAGGATTTTTTGAGCCCGTAGGGCAACGGAGCAATCAGCTACTTTATTTATTTATTTATTGATGTCTAAAATAGTTCATATTTTCACAGACATTTAAGCGTAATTTAATATAACAAATAAGTATAAATTTATGATCTGAATAAATACTTAGTAAAAATATAACAGAAAACGAAAAATTGAATGAGATATGCGTATACATATACAAAAGTTTCACTTAAATATAAAGGTAAACCGGAAGTTAAGTGCGCGCAAGATATTTACATATATATATAATTTGTTTATATTTTGGCAGGATTGCCATTTAGTCATTTCTGAACAAACAAGATTTTTACTAATCGTCAAAGTGTTATCCGGATTACTCTTCAATACACAACTGTGCATTATTTGCCAAATGGCAAGAAAATATTAATTTAATCGTTTTTTTTTATTAATTTAGTTACTTGTTTACGGCTTAGTTGGTAATTAAAACACAATTTTCTTGTAATTTTGTTGCTTCCCTATTTATTTCCATCACACCTTGGTGATAGTTATCAAGGGCTAAAACACAAAATAACCAAAAACACAGTCAGAACATTAAATTTACAAAATTGAAAATCCATAAAAATATTATTTTGGGAAGCAACAAGATTCTCACAAAAATGTGTGTTTAATTAAGAAATCTGTACTGAGTTTATGTAACTCATATCTTTTCTAGTATAAATAGGTGGTGACAAAGTGTGGATCGTATTAGTGTTACATCACTTTAATTGACACTTTCCCCGGTTTTGTTACAGAAACTCAGATCTATTGTGGCAGTTTTTTAATGTAGAAAAGTTCCACAAGAAGACCACCAAGAGTCATCAATTAAGAAAATACAGCCACCATATTATATAGTTAAATAAAATGTTTGCTTTAATTTTCAGTAATATCTTCATTTATTAGGAGTGTTCAATATCTCAAAATTTTTACATATTTTTACAAATAGTTACGAATTTATGCTCAATAACCCAAAAAAAATCGAAAAAGAGAGCCAAATTGAGAGAGTAAGACCTCGAGAGAGTTGATAAAAGCTGCAAGTAAAATTTTCACTTGCAACTACTTGCAGCTTTAAAAAAAATAGGTGTCAAAAATATATGATCACAAAAATTTCAATTGGAAATATACAAACATTTTAAACGCAAATTTCTAATTGTGTACTAAATAAATTAGCGCAAAAAGGAATCTTGACGATGTTGTGGAATAGCCAAAGTAGATTTTTGTTTTCCTAATTCAATTATTTCTATTCATTTCCAATTTCAAAAATTTCAATTACAACCTACGATTTTGTGTTCAATTACTTTGGTTGATAATTTTCTCATTTTCTCGTTTTTACTCTTAACTTGACATTGACTTGCAAGTAAAGTTGTTGAACAAAGATATTATCTTGTTATTAATTTATATACATACATATATACATATTTACATTTTGTTTGGGATTAAAAAAAAAATTTCAAAACGTTTTCTTTCCTTTCTTGTCAAAAATTAAAGTAATAATAAATGGTTCGTTTAAGTAGACATACTATTTTTTCCATGTGAACACATACATATATGTATATTCGATAACATTTTACAATCTTGTTGAGTTAGTTGTATAATGCCGTGAAAATTACTGTTTAAATATTTAATAACTAAAAATGTTCAACCGGCAACCCTTCTACCTCTGACTCGGTACACGGGTTTACGTTCTCGACTAACTGGACTATTATAGCGTTCGTTTAGCCGTAGGATAGTGCAAAAACAGTAGGAAAATTTAACACAATTTACATTCTTTGCCCTCATATTCGCTTTTTTGTGGTAAAATTTCTGCGGCTCAACGAACGCTATAATTCTGTATTCGCAACCAACATTAAGTTGGTTGTTACAACAGTATACAGATTCTTTAGTATAAAAATTTCGTTAAATTGATTTAAAGTAAAGTAGTAAAAATTTGTTTGTGACCAGAAAAGTAAATTAAAAGAGACGAACGTAATATTTCCCATCAGGGGAAAGTCCATTTTATTCTTTTTGTTCCCTCGTCGTTCCAAGTCAAAAGCATTTGAGGTAAGTTAAAAAAACAAGTGAAATTAATTAAATTACACTTAAACTGAGATATCTACTGAAGAAGAGCAAAATGGAATTTTGGTATTATTAAACGAAGATATATTTCTGAAATATCAGTGAAGAATCATTGCTAAGAACTGTTCCGAAAAGAAAGTGCACACTTTTTAGGCATTATTTCTAGTTGAGTAAGCGGCCTTGAACGATCGTTTGCTAAACTAAAAATGTTAAGTGCGTTATAACGACGACGAAGCATATCGCACCCTAAATCATAAAGTGACACAACTCAAAATTCAAAAATTTTCAGTAGGACCAAAAATCTTTTTTTCTTTACAAGCAATCACCTATATGGCAAATGGCCACGTATATTCGTTCGTAAAGTTCAGAGAAAAACGAAGAAATATTGCCCAATTTCATCACGATCCGACCACCGGAACACATTCAAATCAGATGATGAACTTCTTTTGCTTATAACTTCGCTTCTCTTGCCTGTAACTTTGTTATTTTAATAGCTAGAGCCATGAAAGTTGGCGCAATTGAAAGTTCAGAGAAACACGAAGAAATATTGCCCAATTTCATTATGATCCGACCGCCGGAACACATTCAAATCAGATGATGAACTTCTTTTGCTTATAACTTCGCTATTTGAAGAGCTAGAGGCTCTTGCCTGTAACTTTGTTATTTTAAGAGCTAGAGCCATGAAAGTTTGCGCAAATGAAAGTTCAGAGAAAAACGAAGAAATATTGCCCAATTTCATTATGATCCGACCGCCGGAACACATTCAAATCAGATGATGAACTTCTTTTGCTTATAACTTCGCTATTTGAAGAGCTAGAGGCCCCAAACTAGGCGTTTTGAAACTCAACTTCTCTTGCCTGTAACTTTGTTCTTTTAAGAGCTAGAGCCATGAAAGTTGGCGCAAATGAAAGTTCAGAGAAAAGCGAAGAAATATTGCCCAATTTCATTACAATCCGACCACCGGAACACATTCAAATCAGATGATGAACTTCTTTTGCTTATAACTTCGCTATTTGAAGAGCTAGAGGCCCCAAACTAGGCGTTTTGAAACTCAAATTCTCTTGCCTGTAACTTTGTTATTTTAAGAGCTAGAGCCATGAAAGTTTGCGCAAATGAAAGTTCAGAGAAAAACGAAGAAATATTTCCCAATTTCATAACGATCTGACCACCGGAACACATTCAAATCAGATGATGAACTTCTTTTGCTTATAACTTCGCTATTTGAAGAGCTAGAGGCCCCAAACTAGGCGTTTTGAAACTCAACTTCTCTTGCCTGTAACTTTGTTCTTTTAAGAGCTAGAGCCATGAAAGTTGGCGCAAATGAAAGTTCAGAGAAAAGCGAAGAAATATTGCCCAATATCATTACGATCCGACTACCGGAACACATTCAAATCAGATGATGAACTTATTTTGCTTATAACTTCGCTATTTGAAGAGCTAGAGGCCCCAAACTAGGCGTTTTGAAACTCAACTTCTCTTGCCTGTAACTTTGTTCTTTTAAGAGCTAGAGCCATGAAAGTTGGCGCAAATGAAAGTTCAGAGAAAAGCGAAGAAATATTGCCCAATATCATTACGATCCGACTACCGGAACACATTCAAATCAGATGATGAACTTCTTTTGCTTATAACTTCGCTATTTGAAGAGCTAGAGGCCCCAAACTAGGCGTTTTGAAACTCAACTTCTCTTGCCTGTAACTTTGTTTGAATGAGATATGCGTATACATATACAAAAGTTTCACTTAAATATAAAGGTAAACCGGAAGTTAAGTGCGCGCAAGATATTTACATATATATATAATTTGTTTATATTTTGGCAGGATTGCCATTTAGTCATTTCTGAACAAACAAGATTTTTACTAATCGTCAAAGTGTTATCCGGATTACTCTTCAATACACAACTGTGCATTATTTGCCAAATGGCAAGAAAATATTAATTTAATCGTTTTTTTTTTTATTAATTTAGTTACTTGTTTACGGCTTAGTTGGTAATTAAAACACAATTTTCTTGTAATTTTGTTGCTTCCCTATTTATTTCCATCACACCTTGGTGATAGTTATCAAGGGCTAAAACACAAAATAACCAAAAACACAGTCAGAACATTAAATTTACAAAATTGAAAATCCATAAAAATATTATTTTGGGAAGCAACAAGATTCTCACAAAAATGTGTGTTTAATTAAGAAATCTGTACTGAGTTTATGTAACTCATATCTTTTCTAGTATAAATAGGTGGTGACAAAGTGTGGATCGTATTAGTGTTACATCACTTTAATTGACACTTTCCCCGGTTTTGTTACAGAAACTCAGATCTATTGTGGCAGTTTTTTAATGTAGAAAAGTTCCACAAGAAGACCACCAAGAGTCATCAATTAAGAAAATACAGCCACCATATTATATAGTTAAATAAAATGTTTGCTTTAATTTTCAGTAATATCTTCATTTATTAGGAGTGTTCAATATCTCAAAATTTTTACATATTTTTACAAATAGTTACGAATTTATGCTCAATAACCCAAAAAAAATCGAAAAAGAGAGCCAAATTGAGAGAGTAAGACCTCGAGAGAGTTGATAAAAGCTGCAAGTAAAATTTTCACTTGCAACTACTTGCAGCTTTAAAAAAAATAGGTGTCAAAAATATATGATCACAAAAATTTCAATTGGAAATATACAAACATTTTAAACGCAAATTTCTAATTGTGTACTAAATAAATTAGCGCAAAAAGGAATCTTGACGATGTTGTGGAATAGCCAAAGTAGATTTTTGTTTTCCTAATTCAATTATTTCTATTCATTTCCAATTTCAAAAATTTCAATTACAACCTACGATTTTGTGTTCAATTACTTTGGTTGATAATTTTCTCATTTTCTCGTTTTTACTCTTAACTTGACATTGACTTGCAAGTAAAGTTGTTGAACAAAGATATTATCTTGTTATTAATTTATATACATACATATATACATATTTACATTTTGTTTGGGATTAAAAAAAAAATTTCAAAACGTTTTCTTTCCTTTCTTGTCAAAAATTAAAGTAATAATAAATGGTTCGTTTAAGTAGACATACTATTTTTTCCATGTGAACACATACATATATGTATATTCGATAACATTTTACAATCTTGTTGAGTTAGTTGTATAATGCCGTGAAAATTACTGTTTAAATATTTAATAACTAAAAATGTTCAACCGGCAACCCTTCTACCTCTGACTCGGTACACGGGTTTACGTTCTCGACTAACTGGACTATTATAGCGTTAGCCGTAGGATAGTGCAAAAACAGTAGGAAAATTTAACACAATTTACATTCTTTGCCCTCATATTCGCTTTTTTGTGGTAAAATTTCTGCGGCTCAACGAACGCTATAATTCTGTATTCGCAACCAACATTAAGTTGGTTGTTACAACAGTATACAGATTCTTTAGTATAAAAATTTCGTTAAATTGATTTAAAGTAAAGTAGTAAAAATTTGTTTGTGACCAGAAAAGTAAATTAAAAGAGACGAACGTAATATTTCCCATCAGGGGAAAGTCCATTTTATTCTTTTTGTTCCCTCGTCGTTCCAAGTCAAAAGCATTTGAGGTAAGTTAAAAAAACAAGTGAAATTAATTAAATTACACTTAAACTGAGATATCTACTGAAGAAGAGCAAAATGGAATTTTGGTATTATTAAACGAAGATATATTTCTGAAATATCAGTGAAGAATCATTGCTAAGAACTGTTCCGAAAAGAAAGTGCACACTTTTTAGGCATTATTTCTAGTTGAGTAAGCGGCCTTGAACGATCGTTTGCTAAACTAAAAATGTTAAGTGCGTTATAACGACGACGAAGCATATCGCACCCTAAATCATAAAGTGACACAACTCAAAATTCAAAAATTTTCAGTAGGACCAAAAATCTTTTTTTCTTTACAAGCAATCACCTATATGGCAAATGGCCACGTATATTCGTTCGTAAAGTTCAGAGAAAAACGAAGAAATATTGCCCAATTTCATCACGATCCGACCACCGGAACACATTCAAATCAGATGATGAACTTCTTTTGCTTATAACTTCGCTTCTCTTGCCTGTAACTTTGTTATTTTAATAGCTAGAGCCATGAAAGTTGGCGCAATTGAAAGTTCAGAGAAACACGAAGAAATATTGCCCAATTTCATTATGATCCGACCGCCGGAACACATTCAAATCAGATGATGAACTTCTTTTGCTTATAACTTCGCTATTTGAAGAGCTAGAGGCTCTTGCCTGTAACTTTGTTATTTTAAGAGCTAGAGCCATGAAAGTTTGCGCAAATGAAAGTTCAGAGAAAAACGAAGAAATATTGCCCAATTTCATTATGATCCGACCGCCGGAACACATTCAAATCAGATGATGAACTTCTTTTGCTTATAACTTCGCTATTTGAAGAGCTAGAGGCCCCAAACTAGGCGTTTTGAAACTCAACTTCTCTTGCCTGTAACTTTGTTCTTTTAAGAGCTAGAGCCATGAAAGTTGGCGCAAATGAAAGTTCAGAGAAAAGCGAAGAAATATTGCCCAATTTCATTACAATCCGACCACCGGAACACATTCAAATCAGATGATGAACTTCTTTTGCTTATAACTTCGCTATTTGAAGAGCTAGAGGCCCCAAACTAGGCGTTTTGAAACTCAAATTCTCTTGCCTGTAACTTTGTTATTTTAAGAGCTAGAGCCATGAAAGTTTGCGCAAATGAAAGTTCAGAGAAAAACGAAGAAATATTGCCCAATTTCATAACGATCTGACCACCGGAACACATTCAAATCAGATGATGAACTTCTTTTGCTTATAACTTCGCTATTTGAAGAGCTAGAGGCCCCAAACTAGGCGTTTTGAAACTCAACTTCTCTTGCCTGTAACTTTGTTCTTTTAAGAGCTAGAGCCATGAAAGTTGGCGCAAATGAAAGTTCAGAGAAAAGCGAAGAAATATTGCCCAATATCATTACGATCCGACTACCGGAACACATTCAAATCAGATGATGAACTTATTTTGCTTATAACTTCGCTATTTGAAGAGCTAGAGGCCCCAAACTAGGCGTTTTGAAACTCAACTTCTCTTGCCTGTAACTTTGTTCTTTTAAGAGCTAGAGCCATGAAAGTTGGCGCAAATGAAAGTTCAGAGAAAAGCGAAGAAATATTGCCCAATATCATTACGATCTGACTACCGGAACACATTCAAATCAGATGATGAACTTCTTTTGCTTATAACTTCGCTATTTGAAGAGCTAGAGGCCCCAAACTAGGCGTTTTGAAACTCAACTTCTCTTGCCTGTAACTTTGTTCTTTTAAGAGCTAGAGCCATGAAAGTTAGCGCAAATGAAAGTTCAGAGAAAAACGAAGAAATATTGCCCAATTTCATTACGATCTGACCACCGGAACACATTCAAATCAGATGATGAACTTCTTTTGCCTATAACTTCGCTATTTGAAGAGCTAGAGGCCCCAAACTAGGCGTTTTGAAACTCAACTTCTCTTGCCTGTAACTTTGTTCTTTTAAGAGCTAGAGCCATGAAAGTTAGCGCAAATGAAAGTTCTGAGAGAAAACGGAGAAATATTGCCCAATTTCATAACGATCTGACCACCGGAACACATTCAAATCAGATGATGAACTTCTTTTGCTTATAACTTCGCTATTTGAAGAGCTAGAGGCCCCAAACTAGGCGTTTTGAAACTCAACTTCTCTTGCCTGTAACTTTGTTATTTTAAGAGCTAGAGCCATGAAAGTTAGCGCAAATGAAAGTTCAGAGAAAAACGAAGAAATATTGCCCAATTTCATAACGATCCGACCGCCGGAACACATTCAAATCAGATGATGAACTTCTTTTGCTTATAACTTCGCTATTTGAAGAGCTAGAGGCCCCAAACTAGGCGTTTTGAAACTCAACTTCTCTTGCCTGTAACTTTGTTCTTTTAAGAGCTAGAGCCATGAAAGTTGGCGCAAATGAAAGTTCAGAGAAAAGCGAAGAAATATTGCCCAATATCATTACGATCCGACTACCGGAACACATTCAAATCAGATGATGAACTTCTTTTGCTTATAACTTCGCTATTTGAAGAGCTAGAGGCCCCAAACTAGGCGTTTTGAAACTCAACTTCTCTTGCCTGTAACTTTGTTATTTTAAGAGCTAGAGCCATGAAAGTTGGCGCAAATGAAAGTTCAGAGAAAAGCGAAGAAATATTGCCCAATATCATTACGATCCGACTACCGGAACACATTCAAATCAGATGATGAACTTCTTTTGCTTATAACTTCGCTATTTGAAGAGCTAGAGGCCCCAAACTAGGCGTTTTGAAACTCAACTTCTCTTGCCTGTAACTTTGTTCTTTTAAGAGCTAGAGCCATGAAAGTTAGCGCAAATGAAAGTTCAGAGAAAAACGAAGAAATATTGCCCAATTTCATTACGATCTGACCACCGGAACACATTCAAATCAGATGATGAACTTCTTTTGCCTATAACTTCGCTATTTGAAGAGCTAGAGGCCCCAAACTAGGCGTTTTGAAACTCAACTTCTCTTGCCTGTAACTTTGTTCTTTTAAGAGCTAGAGCCATGAAAGTTAGCGCAAATGAAAGTTCAGAGAAAAACGAAGAAATATTGCCCAATTTCATAACGATCTGACCACCGGAACACATTCAAATCAGATGATGAACTTCTTTTGCTTATAACTTCGCTATTTGAAGAGCTAGAGGCCCCAAACTAGGCGTTTTGAAACTCAACTTCTCTTGCCTGTAACTTTGTTATTTTAAGAGCTAGAGCCATGAAAGTTAGCGCAAATGAAAGTTCAGAGAAAAACGAAGAAATATTGCCCAATTTCATAACGATCCGACCGCCGGAACACATTCAAATCAGATGATGAACTTCTTTTGCTTATAACTTCGCTATTTGAAGAGCTAGAGGCCCCAAACTAGGCGTTTTGAAACTCAACTTCTCTTGCCTGTAACTTTGTTATTTTAAGAGCTAGAGCCATGAAAGTTGGCGCAAATGAAAGTTCAGAGAAAAACGAAGAAATATTGCCCAATTTCATTACGATCCGACCACCGGAACACATTCAAATCAGATGATGAACTTCTTTTGCTTATAACTTCGCTATTTGAAGAGCTAGAGGCCCCAAACTAGGCGTTTTGAAACTCAACTTCTCTTGCCTGTAACTTTGTTATTTTAAGAGCTAGAGCCATGAAAGTTAGCGCAAATGAAAGTTCAGAGAAAAACGAAGAAATATTGCCCAATTTCATTACGATCCGACCACCGGAACACATTCAAATCAGATGATGAACTTCTTTTGCTTATAACTTCGCTATTTGAAGAGCTAGAGGCCCCAAACTAGGCGTTTTGAAACTCAACTTCTCTTGCCTGTAACTTTGTTATTTTAAGAGCTAGAGCCATGAAATTTGGCGCAAATGAAAGTTCAGAGAAAAATGAAGAAATATTGCCCAATTTCATTACGATCCGACCACCGGAACACATTCAAATCAGATGATGAACTTCTTTTGCTTATAACTTCGCTATTTGAAGAGCTAGAGGCCCCAAACTAGGCGTTTTGAAACTCAACTTCTCTTGCCTGTAACTTTGTTATTTTAAGAGCTAGAGCCATGAAATTTGGCGCAAATGAAAGTTCAGAGAAAAACGAAGAAATATTGCCCAATTTCATTACGATCCGACCACCGGAACACATTCAAATCAGATGATGAACTTCTTTTGCTTATAACTTCGCTATTTGAAGAGCTAGAGGCCCCAAACTAGGCGTTTTGAAACTCAACTTCTCTTGCCTGTAACTTTTTTATTTTAAGAGCTAGAGCCATGAAAGTTGGCGCAAATGAAAGTTCAGAGAAAAACGAAGAAATATTGCCCAATTTCATTACGATCCGACCACCGGAACACATTCAAATCAGATGATGAACTTCTTTTGCTTATAACTTCGCTATTGGAAGAGCTAGAGGCCCCAAACTAGGCGTTTTGAAACTCAACTTCTCTTGCCTGTAACTTTGTTATTTTAAGAGCTAGAGCCATGAAAGTTAGCGCAAATGAAAGTTCAGAGAAAAGCGAAGAAATATTGCCCAATTTCATTACGATCCGACCACCGGAACACATTCAAATCAGATGATGAACTTCTTTTGCTTATAACTTCGCTATTTGAAGGGCTAGAGGCCCCAAACTAGGCGTTTTGAAACTCAACTTCTCTTGCCTGTAACTTTGTTATTTTAAGAGCTAGAGCCATGAAAGTTGGCGCAAATGAAAGTTCAGAGAAAAACGAAGAAATATTGCCCAATTTCATTACGATCCGACCACCGGAACACATTCAAATCAGATGATGAACTTCTTTTGCTTATAACTTCGCTATTTGAAGGGCTAGAGGCCCCAAACTAGGCGTTTTGAAACTCAACTTCTCTTGCCTGTAACTTTGTTATTTTAAGAGCTAGAGCCATGAAAGTTGGCGCAAATGAAAGTTCAGAGAAAAACGAAGAAATATTGCCCAATTTCATTACGATCCGACCACCGGAACACATTCAAATCAGATGATGAACTTCTTTTGCTTATAACTTCGCTATTTGAAGAGCTAGAGGCCCCAAACTAGGCGTTTTGAAACTCAACTTCTCTTGCCTGTAACTTTGTTATTTTAAGAGCTAGAGCCATGAAAGTTGGCGCAAATGAAAGTTCAGAGAAAAACGAAGAAATATTGCCCAATTTCATTACGATCCGACCACCGGAACACATTCAAATCAGATAATGAACTTCTTTTGCTTATAACTTCGCTATTTGAAGGGCTAGAGGCCCCAAACTAGGCGTTTTGAAACTCAACTTCTCTTGCCTGTAACTTTGTTATTTTAAGAGCTAGAGCCATGAAAGTTGGCGCAAATGAAAGTTCAGAGAAAAACGAAGAAATATTGCCCAATTTCATTACGATCCGACCACCGGAACACATTCAAATCAGATGATGAACTTCTTTTGCTTATAACTTCGCTATTTGAAGAGCTAGAGGCCCCAAACTAGGCGTTTTGAAACTCAACTTCTCTTGCCTGTAACTTTGTTATTTTAAGAGCTAGAGCCATGAAAGTTAGCGCAAATGAAAGTTCAGAGAAAAGCGAAGAAATATTGCCCAATTTCATTACGATCCGACCACCGGAACACATTCAAATCAGATGATGAACTTCTTTTGCTTATAACTTCGCTATTTGAAGAGCTAGAGGCCCCAAACTAGGCGTTTTGAAACTCAACTTCTCTTGCCTGTAACTTTGTTATTTTAAGAGCTAGAGCCATGAAAGTTGGCGCAAATGAAAGTTCAGAGAAAAACGAAGAAATATTGCCCAATTTCATTACGATCCGACCACCGGAACACATTCAAATCAGATGATGAACTTCTTTTGCTTATAACTTCGCTATTTGAAGGGCTAGAGGCCCCAAACTAGGCGTTTTGAAACTCAACTTCTCTTGCCTGTAACTTTGTTATTTTAAGAGCTAGAGCCATGAAAGTTGGCGCAAATGAAAGTTCAGAGAAAAACGAAGAAATATTGCCCAATTTCATTACGATCCGACCACCGGAACACATTCAAATCAGATGATGAACTTCTTTTGCTTATAACTTCGCTATTTGAAGAGCTAGAGGCCCCAAACTAGGCGTTTTGAAACTCAACTTCTCTTGCCTGTAACTTTGTTATTTTAAGAGCTAGAGCCATGAAAGTTAGCGCAAATGAAAGTTCAGAGAAAAGCGAAGAAATATTGCCCAATTTCATTACGATCCGACCACCGGAACACATTCAAATCAGATGATGAACTTCTTTTGCTTATAACTTCGCTATTTGAAGGGCTAGAGGCCCCAAACTAGGCGTTTTGAAACTCAACTTCTCTTGCCTGTAACTTTGTTATTTTAAGAGCTAGAGCCATGAAAGTTGGCGCAAATGAAAGTTCAGAGAAAAACGAAGAAATATTGCCCAATTTCATTACGATCCGACCACCGGAACACATTCAAATCAGATGATGAACTTCTTTTGCTTATAACTTCGCTATTTGAAGAGCTAGAGGCCCCAAACTAGGCGTTTTGAAACTCAACTTCTCTTGCCTGTAACTTTGTTATTTTAAGAGCTAGAGCCATGAAAGTTAGCGCAAATGAAAGTTCAGAGAAAAGCGAAGAAATATTGCCCAATTTCATTACGATCCGACCACCGGAACACATTCAAATCAGATGATGAACTTCTTTTGCTTATAACTTCGCTATTTGAAGGGCTAGAGGCCCCAAACTAGGCGTTTTGAAACTCAACTTCTCTTGCCTGTAACTTTGTTATTTTAATAGCTAGAGCCATGAAAGTTGGCGCAAATGAAAGTTCAGAGAAAAACGAAGAAATATTGCCCAATTTCATTACGATCCGACCACCGGAACACATTCAAATCAGATGATGAACTTCTTTTGCTTATAACTTCGCTATTTGAAGAGCTAGAGGCCCCAAACTAGGCGTTTTGAAACTCAACTTCTCTTGCCTGTAACTTTGTTATTTTAAGAGCTAGAGCCATGAAAGTTGGCGCAAATGAAAGTTCAGAGAAAAACGAAGAAATATTGCCCAATTTCATTACGATCCGACCACCGGAACACATTCAAATCAGATGATGAACTTCTTTTGCTTATAACTTCGCTATTTGAAGAGCTAGAGGCCCCAAACTAGGCATTTTGAAACTCAACTTCTCTTGCCTGTAACTTTGTTCTTTTAAGAGCTAGAGCCATGAAAGTTAGCGCAAATGAAAGTTCAGAGAAAAACGAAGAAATATTGCCCAATTTCATTACGATCCGACCACCGGAACACATTCAAATCAGATGATGAACTTCTTTTGCTTATAACTTCGCTATTTGAAGAGCTAGAGGCCCCAAACTAGGCGTTTTGAAACTCAACTTCTCTTGCCTGTAACTTTGTTATTTTAAGAGCTAGAGCCATGAAAGTTGGCGCAAATGAAAGTTCAGAGAAAAGCGAAGAAATATTGCCCAATTTCATTACAATCCGACCACCGGAACACATTCAAATCAGATGATGAACTTCTTTTGCTTATAACTTCGCTATTTGAAGAGCTAGAGGCCCCAAACTAGGCGTTTTGAAACTCAACTTCTCTTGCCTGTAACTTTGTTATTTTAAGAGCTAGAGCCATGAAAGTTGGCGCAAATGAAAGTTCAGAGAAAAGCGAAGAAATATTGCCCAATTTCATTACAATCCGACCACCGGAACACATTCAAATCAGATGATGAACTTCTTTTGCTTATAACTTCGCTATTTGAAGGGCTAGAGGCCCCAAACTAGGCGTTTTGAAACTCAACTTCTCTTGCCTGTAACTTTGTTATTTTAAGAGCTAGAGCCATGAAAGTTAGCGCAAATGAAAGTTCAGAGAAAAACGAAGAAATATTGCCCAATTTCATTACGATCCGACCACCGGAACACATTCAAATCAGATGATGAACTTCTTTTGCTTATAACTTCGCTATTTGAAGGGCTAGAGGCCCCAAACTAGGCGTTTTGAAACTTAACTTCTCTTGCCTGCAACTTTGTTATTTTAAGAGCTAGAGCCATGAAATTTGGCGCAAATGAAAGTTCAGAGAAAAACGAAGAAATATTGCCCAATTTCATTACGATCCGACCACCGGAACACATTCAAATCAGATGATGAACTTCTTTTGCTTATAACTTCGCTATTTGAAGGGCTAGAGGCCCCAAACTAGGCGTTTTGAAACTCAACTTCTCTTGCCTGTAACTTTGTTATTTTAAGAGCTAGAGCCATGAAAGTTGGCGCAAATGAAAGTTCAGAGAAAAACGAAGAAATATTGCCCAATTTCATTACGATCCGACCACCGGAACACATTCAAATCAGATGATGAACTTCTTTTGCTTATAACTTCGCTATTTGAAGAGCTAGAGGCCCCAAACTAGGCGTTTTGAAACTCAACTTCTCTTGCCTGTAACGTTGTTCTTTTAAGAGCTAGAGCCATGAAAGTTGGCGCAAATGAAAGTTCAGAGAAAAACGAAAAAATATTGCCCAATTTCATTACGATCTGACCACCGGAACACATTCAAATCAGATGATGAACTTCTTTTGCTTATAACTTCGCTATTTGAAGGGCTAGAGGCCCCAAACTAGGCGTTTTGAAACTCAACTTCTCTTGCCTGTAACTTTGTTATTTTAAGAGCTAGAGCCATGAAATTTGGCGCAAATGAAAGTTCAGAGAAAAACGAAGAAATATTGCCCAATTTCATTACGATCCGACCACCGGAACACATTCAAATCAGATGATGAACTTCTTTTGCTTATAACTTCGCTATTTGAAGAGCTAGAGGCCCCAAACTAGGCGTTTTGAAACTCAACTTCTCTTGCCTGTAACTTTGTTATTTTAAGAGCTAGAGCCATGAAAGTTAGCGCAAATGAAAGTTCAGAGAAAAGCGAAGAAATATTGCCCAATTTCATTACGATCCGACCACCGGAACACATTCAAATCAGATGATGAACTTCTTTTGCTTATAACTTCGCTATTTGAAGGGCTAGAGGCCCCAAACTAGGCGTTTTGAAACTTAACTTCTCTTGCCTGCAACTTTGTTATTTTAAGAGCTAGAGCCATGAAATTTGGCGCAAATGAAAGTTCAGAGAAAAACGAAGAAATATTGCCCAATTTCATTACGATCCGACCACCGGAACACATTCAAATCAGATGATGAACTTCTTTTGCTTATAACTTCGCTATTTGAAGAGCTAGAGGCCCCAAACTAGGCGTTTTGAAACTCAAATTCTCTTGCCTGTAACTTTGTTATTTTAAGAGCTAGAGCCATGAAAGTTGGCGCAAATGAAAGTTCAGAGAAAAACGAAGAAATATTGCCCAATTTCATTACGATCCGACCACCGGAACACATTCAAATCAGATGATGAACTTCTTTTGCTTATAACTTCGCTATTTGAAGAGCTAGAGGCCCCAAACTAGGCGTTTTGAAACTCAACTTCTCTTGCCTGTAACTTTGTTATTTTAAGAGCTAGAGCCATGAAAGTTAGCGCAAATGAAAGTTCAGAGAAAAACGAAGAAATATTGCCCAATTTCATAACGATCTGACCACCGGAACACATTCAAATCAGATGATGAACTTCTTTTGCTTATAACTTCGCTATTTGAAGCGCTAGAGGCCCCAAACTAGGCGTTTTGAAACTCAACTTCTCTTGCCTGTAACTTTGTTATTTTAAGAGCTAGAGCCATGAAAGTTAGCGCAAATGAAAGTTCAGAGAAAAACGAAGAAATATTGCCCAATTTCATAACGATCCGACCACCGGAACACATTCAAATCAGATGATGAACTTCTTTTGCTTATAACTTCGCTATTTGAAGAGCTAGAGGCCCCAAACTAGGCGTTTTGAAACTCAACTTCTCTTGCCTGTAACTTTGTTATTTTAAGAGCTAGAGCCATGAAATTTGGCGCAAATGAAAGTTCAGAGAAAAACGAAGAAATATTGCCCAATTTCATTACGATCCGACCACCGGAACACATTCAAATCAGATGATGAACTTCTTTTGCTTATAACTTCGCTATTTGAAGAGCTAGAGGCCCCAAACTAGGCGTTTTGAAACTCAACTTCTCTTGCCTGTAACTTTGTTATTTTAAGAGCTAGAGCCATGAAAGTTGGCGCAAATGAAAGTTCAGAGAAAAACGAAGAAATATTGCCCAATTTCATTACGATCCGACCACCGGAACACATTCAAATCAGATGATGAACTTCTTTTGCTTATAACTTCGCTATTTGAAGAGCTAGAGGCCCCAAACTAGGCGTTTTGAAACTCATCTTCTCTTGCCTGTAACTTTGTTATTTTAAGAGCTAGAGCCATGAAAGTTGGCGCAAATGAAAGTTCAGAGAAAAACGAATAAATATTGCCCAATTTCATTACGATCCGACCACCGGAACACATTCAAATCAGATGATGAACTTCTTTTGCTTATAACTTCGCTATTTGAAGGGCTAGAGGCCCCAAACTAGGCGTTTTGAAACTCAACTTCTCTTGCCTGTAACTTTGTTATTTTAATAGCTATAGCCATGAAATTTGGCGCAAATGAAAGTTCAGAGAAAAACGAAGAAATATTGCCCAATTTCATTACGATCCGACCACCGGAACACATTCAAATCAGATGATGAACTTCTTTTGCTTATAACTTCGCTATTTGAAGAGCTAGAGGCCCCAAACTAGGCGTTTTGAAACTCAACTTCTCTTGCCTGTAACTTTGTTATTTTAAGAGCTAGAGCCATGAAAGTTAGCGCAAATGAAAGTTCAGAGAAAAATGAAGAAATATTGCCCAATTTCATTACGATCCGACCACCGGAACACATTCAAATCAGATGATGAACTTCTTTTGCTTATAACTTCGCTATTTGAAGAGCTAGAGGCCCCAAACTAGGCGTTTTGAAACTCAACTTCTCTTGCCTGTAACTTTGTTATTTTAAGAGCTAGAGCCATGAAATTTGGCGCAAATGAAAGTTCAGAGAAAAATGAAGAAATATTGCCCAATTTCATTACGATCCGACCACCGGAACACATTCAAATCAGATGATGAACTTCTTTTGCTTATAACTTCGCTATTTGAAGAGCTAGAGGCCCCAAACTAGGCGTTTTGAAACTCAACTTCTCTTGCCTGTAACTTTGTTATTTTAAGAGCTAGAGCCATGAAATTTGGCGCAAATGAAAGTTCAGAGAAAAACGAAGAAATATTGCCCAATTTCATTACGATCCGACCACCGGAACACATTCAAATCAGATGATGAACTTCTTTTGCTTATAACTTCGCTATTTGAAGCGCTAGAGGCCCCAAACTAGGCGTTTTGAAACTCAACTTCTCTTGCCTGTAACTTTGTTATTTTAAGAGCTAGAGCCCTGAAAGTTGGCGCAAATGAAAGTTCAGAGAAAAACGAAGAAATATTGCCCAATTTCATTACGATCCGACCACCGGAACACATTCAAATCAGATGATGAACTTCTTTTGCTTATAACTTCGCTATTTGAAGCGCTAGAGGCCCCAAACTAGGCGTTTTGAAACTCAACTTCTCTTGCCTGTAACTTTGTTATTTTAAGAGCTAGAGCCCTGAAAGTTGGCGCAAATGAAAGTTCAGAGAAAAACGAAGAAATATTGCCCAATTTCATTACGATCCGACCACCGGAACACATTCAAATCAGATGATGAACTTCTTTTGCTTATAACTTCGCTATTTGAAGCGCTAGAGGCCCCAAACTAGGCGTTTTGAAACTCAACTTCTCTTGCCTGTAACTTTGTTATTTTAAGAGCTAGAGCCCTGAAAGTTGGCGCAAATGAAAGTTCAGAGAAAAACGAAGAAATATTGCCCAATTTCATTACGATCCGACCACCGGAACACATTCAAATCAGATGATGAACTTCTTTTGCTTATAACTTCGTTATTTGAAGCGCTAGAGGCCCCAAACTAGGCGTTTTGAAACTCAACTTCTCTTGCCTGTAACTTTGTTATTTTAAGAGCTAGAGCCCTGAAAGTTGGCGCAAATGAAAGTTCAGAGAAACACGAAGAAATATTGCCCAATTTCATTACGATCCGACCACCGGAACACATTCAAATCAGATGATGAACTTCTTTTGCTTATAACTTCGCTATTTGAAGCGCTAGAGGCCCCAAACTAGGCGTTTTGAAACTCATCTTCTCTTGCCTGTAACTTTGTTATTTTAAGAGCTAGAGCCCTGAAAGTTGGCGCAAATGAAAGTTCAGAGAAAAACGAAGAAATATTGCCCAATTTCATTACGATCCGACCACCGGAACACATTCAAATCAGATGATGAACTTCTTTTGCTTATAACTTCGCTAATTGAAGCGCTAGAGGCCCCAAACTAGGCGTTTTGAAACTCAACTTCTCTTGCCTGTAACTTTTTTATTTTAAGAGCTAGAGCCCTGAAAGTTGGCGCAAATGAAAGTTCAGAGAAAAACGAAGAAATATTGCCCAATTTCATTACGATCCGACCACCGGAACACATTCAAATCAGATGATGAACTTCTTTTGCTTATAACTTCGCTATTTGAAGCGCTAGAGGCCCCAAACTAGGCGTTTTGAAACTCAACTTCTCTTGCCTGTAACTTTGTTATTTTAAGAGCTAGAGCCCTGAAAGTTGGCGCAAATGAAAGTTCAGAGAAACACGAAGAAATATTGCCCAATTTCATTACGATCCGACCACCGGAACACATTCAAATCAGATGATGAACTTCTTTTGCTTATAACTTCGCTATTTGAAGCGCTAGAGGCCCCAAACTAGGCGTTTTGAAACTCATCTTCTCTTGCCTGTAACTTTGTTATTTTAAGAGCTAGAGCCCTGAAAGTTGGCGCAAATGAAAGTTCAGAGAAACACGAAGAAATATTGCCCAATTTCATTACGATCCGACCACCGGAACACATTCAAATCAGATGATGAACTTCTTTTGCTTATAACTTCGCTATTTGAAGCGCTAGAGGCCCCAAACTAGGCGTTTTGAAACTCAACTTCTCTTGCCTGTAACTTTGTTATTTTAAGAGCTAGAGCCCTGAAAGTTGGCGCAAATGAAAGTTCAGAGAAAAACGAAGAAATATTGCCCAATTTCATTACGATCCGACCACCGGAACACATTCAAATCAGATGATGAACTTCTTTTGCTTATAACTTCGCTATTTGAAGCGCTAGAGGCCCCAAACTAGGCGTTTTGAAACTCAACTTCTCTTGCCTGTAACTTTGTTATTTTAAGAGCTAGAGCCCTGAAAGTTGGCGCAAATGAAAGTTCAGAGAAAAACGAAGAAATATTGCCCAATTTCATTACGATCCGACCACCGGAACACATTCAAATCAGATGATGAACTTCTTTTGCTTATAACTTCGTTATTTGAAGCGCTAGAGGCCCCAAACTAGGCGTTTTGAAACTCAACTTCTCTTGCCTGTAACTTTGTTATTTTAAGAGCTAGAGCCCTGAAAGTTGGCGCAAATGAAAGTTCAGAGAAACACGAAGAAATATTGCCCAATTTCATTACGATCCGACCACCGGAACACATTCAAATCAGATGATGAACTTCTTTTGCTTATAATTTCGCTATTTGAAGCGCTAGAGGCCCCAAACTAGGCGTTTTGAAACTCATCTTCCCTTGCCTGTAACTTTGTTTTTTTTTAGAGCTAGAGCCATGAAGGTTGGCGCAAATGAAATTTCAGAGAAAAACGAAGAAATATTGCCCAATTTCATTACGATCCGACCACCGGAACACATTCAAATCAGATGATGAACTTCTTTTGCTTATAACTTCGCTATTTGAAGCGCTAGAGGCCCCAAACTAGGCGTTTTGAAACTCATCTTCTCTTGCCTGTAACTTTGTTATTTTAAGAGCTAGAGCCCTGAAAGTTGGCGCGAATGAAACTTCAGAGAAAAACGAAGAAATATTGCCGAATTTCATTAAGATCCGACCACCGGAACACATTCAAATCAGATGATGAACTTCTTTTGCTTATAACTTCGCTATTTGAAGCGCTAGAGGCCCCAAACTAGGCGTTTTGAAACTCATCTTCTCTTGCCTGTAACTTTGTTTTTTTTAGAGCTAGAGCCATGAAAGTTGGCGCAAATGAAATTTCAGAGAAAAACGAAGAAATATTGCCCAATTTCATTACGATCCGACCACCGGAACACATTCAAATCAGATGATGAACTTCTTTTGCTTATAACTTCGCTATTTGAAGCGCTAGAGGCCCCAAACTAGGCGTTTTGAAACTCATCTTCTCTTGCCTGTAACTTTGTTATTTTAAGAGCTAGAGCCCTGAAAGTTGGCGCAAATGAAACTTCAGAGAAAAACGAAGAAATATCGCCGAATTTCATTACGATCCGACCACTGGAACACATTCAAATCAGATGATGAACTTCTTTTGCTTATAACTTCGCTATTTGAAGCGCTAGAGGCCCCAAACTAGGCGTTTTGAAACTCATCTTCTCTTGCCTGTAACTTTGTTTTTTTTAGAGCTAGAGACATGAAGGTTGGCGCAAATGAAATTTCAGAGAAAAACGAAGAAATATTGCCCAATTTCATTACGATCCGACCACCGGAACACATTCAAATCAGATGATGAACTTCTTTTGCTTATAACTTCGCTATTTGAAGCGCTAGAGGCCCCAAACTAGGCGTTTTGAAACTCATCTTCTCTTGCCTGTAACTTTGTTTTTTTTAGAGCTAGAGCCATGAAGGTTGGCGCAAATGAAATTTCAGAGAAAAACGAAGAAATATTGCCCAATTTCATTACGATCCGACCACCGGAACACATTCAAATCAGATGATGAACTTCTTTTGCTTATAACTTCGCTATTTGAAGCGCTAGAGGCCCCAAACTAGGCGTTTTGAAACTCATCTTCTCTTGCCTGTAACTTTGTTATTTTAAGAGCTAGAGCCCTGAAAGTTGGCGCAAATGAAACTTCAGAGAAAAACGAAGAAATATTGCCGAATTTCATTAAGATCCGACCACCGGAACACATTCAAATCAGATGATGAACTTCTTTTGCTTATAACTTCGCTATTTGAAGCGCTAGAGGCCCCAAACTAGGCGTTTTGAAACTCATCTTCTCTTGCCTGTAACTTTGTTATTTTAAGAGCTAGAGCCCTGAAAGTTGGCGCAAATGAAACTTCAGAGAAAAACGAAGAAATATCGCCCAATTTCATTACGATCCGACCACTGGAACACATTCAAATCAGATGATGAACTTCTTTTGCTTATAACTTCGCTATTTGAAGCGCTAGAGGCCCCAAACTAGGCGTTTTGAAACTCAACTTCTCTTGCCTGTAACTTTGTTATTTTAAGAGCTAGAGCCCTGAAAGTTGGCGCAAATGAAAGTTCAGAGAAAAACGAAGAAATATTGCCCAATTTCATTACGATCCGACCACCGGAACACATTCAAATCAGATGATGAACTTCTTTTGCTTATAACTTCGCTATTTGAAGCGCTAGAGGCCCCAAACTAGGCGTTTTGAAACTCAACTTCTCTTGCCTGTAACTTTGTTATTTTAAGAGCTAGAGCCCTGAAAGTTGGCGCAAATGAAAGTTCAGAGAAAAACGAAGAAATATTGCCCAATTTCATTACGATCCGACCACCGGAACACATTCAAATCAGATGATGAACTTCTTTTGCTTATAACTTCGCTATTTGAAGCGCTAGAGGCCCCAAACTAGGCGTTTTGAAACTCATCTTCTCTTGCCTGTAACTTTGTTATTTTAAGAGCTAGAGCCCTGAAAGTTGGCGCAAATGAAACTTCAGAGAAAAACGAAGAAATATCGCCGAATTTCATTACGATCCGACCACTGGAACACATTCAAATCAGATGATGAACTTCTTTTGCTTATAACTTCGCTATTTGAAGCGCTAGAGGCCCCAAACTAGGCGTTTTGAAACTCATCTTCTCTTGCCTGTAACTTTGTTTTTTTTAGAGCTAGAGACATGAAGGTTGGCGCAAATGAAATTTCAGAGAAAAACGAAGAAATATTGCCCAATTTCATTACGATCCGACCACCGGAACACATTCAAATCAGATGATGAACTTCTTTTGCTTATAACTTCGCTATTTGAAGCGCTAGAGGCCCCAAACTAGGCGTTTTGAAACTCATCTTCTCTTGCCTGTAACTTTGTTTTTTTTAGAGCTAGAGCCATGAAGGTTGGCGCAAATGAAATTTCAGAGAAAAACGAAGAAATATTGCCCAATTTCATTACGATCCGACCACCGGAACACATTCAAATCAGATGATGAACTTCTTTTGCTTATAACTTCGCTATTTGAAGCGCTAGAGGCCCCAAACTAGGCGTTTTGAAACTCATCTTCTCTTGCCTGTAACTTTGTTATTTTAAGAGCTAGAGCCCTGAAAGTTGGCGCAAATGAAACTTCAGAGAAAAACGAAGAAATATTGCCGAATTTCATTAAGATCCGACCACCGGAACACATTCAAATCAGATGATGAACTTCTTTTGCTTATAACTTCGCTATTTGAAGCGCTAGAGGCCCCAAACTAGGCGTTTTGAAACTCATCTTCTCTTGCCTGTAACTTTGTTATTTTAAGAGCTAGAGCCCTGAAAGTTGGCGCAAATGAAACTTCAGAGAAAAACGAAGAAATATCGCCCAATTTCATTACGATCCGACCACTGGAACACATTCAAATCAGATGATGAACTTCTTTTGCTTATAACTTCGCTATTTGAAGCGCTAGAGGCCCCAAACTAGGCGTTTTGAAACTCAACTTCTCTTGCCTGTAACTTTGTTATTTTAAGAGCTAGAGCCCTGAAAGTTGGCGCAAATGAAAGTTCAGAGAAAAACGAAGAAATATTGCCCAATTTCATTACGATCCGACCACCGGAACACATTCAAATCAGATGATGAACTTCTTTTGCTTATAACTTCGCTATTTGAAGCGCTAGAGGCCCCAAACTAGGCGTTTTGAAACTCAACTTCTCTTGCCTGTAACTTTGTTATTTTAAGAGCTAGAGCCCTGAAAGTTGGCGCAAATGAAAGTTCAGAGAAAAACGAAGAAATATTGCCCAATTTCATTACGATCCGACCACCGGAACACATTCAAATCAGATGATGAACTTCTTTTGCTTATAACTTCGTTATTTGAAGCGCTAGAGGCCCCAAACTAGGCGTTTTGAAACTCAACTTCTCTTGCCTGTAACTTTGTTATTTTAAGAGCTAGAGCCCTGAAAGTTGGCGCAAATGAAAGTTCAGAGAAACACGAAGAAATATTGCCCAATTTCATTACGATCCGACCACCGGAACACATTCAAATCAGATGATGAACTTCTTTTGCTTATAACTTCGCTATTTGAAGCGCTAGAGGCCCCAAACTAGGCGTTTTGAAACTCATCTTCCCTTGCCTGTAACTTTGTTTTTTTTTAGAGCTAGAGCCATGAAGGTTGGCGCAAATGAAATTTCAGAGAAAAACGAAGAAATATTGCCCAATTTCATTACGATCCGACCACCGGAACACATTCAAATCAGATGATGAACTTCTTTTGCTTATAACTTCGCTATTTGAAGCGCTAGAGGCCCCAAACTAGGCGTTTTGAAACTCATCTTCTCTTGCCTGTAACTTTGTTATTTTAAGAGCTAGAGCCCTGAAAGTTGGCGCGAATGAAACTTCAGAGAAAAACGAAGAAATATTGCCGAATTTCATTAAGATCCGACCACCGGAACACATTCAAATCAGATGATGAACTTCTTTTGCTTATAACTTCGCTATTTGAAGCGCTAGAGGCCCCAAACTAGGCGTTTTGAAACTCATCTTCTCTTGCCTGTAACTTTGTTTTTTTTAGAGCTAGAGCCATGAAAGTTGGCGCAAATGAAATTTCAGAGAAAAACGAAGAAATATTGCCCAATTTCATTACGATCCGACCACCGGAACACATTCAAATCAGATGATGAACTTCTTTTGCTTATAACTTCGCTATTTGAAGCGCTAGAGGCCCCAAACTAGGCGTTTTGAAACTCATCTTCTCTTGCCTGTAACTTTGTTATTTTAAGAGCTAGAGCCCTGAAAGTTGGCGCAAATGAAACTTCAGAGAAAAACGAAGAAATATCGCCGAATTTCATTACGATCCGACCACTGGAACACATTCAAATCAGATGATGAACTTCTTTTGCTTATAACTTCGCTATTTGAAGCGCTAGAGGCCCCAAACTAGGCGTTTTGAAACTCATCTTCTCTTGCCTGTAACTTTGTTTTTTTTAGAGCTAGAGACATGAAGGTTGGCGCAAATGAAATTTCAGAGAAAAACGAAGAAATATTGCCCAATTTCATTACGATCCGACCACCGGAACACATTCAAATCAGATGATGAACTTCTTTTGCTTATAACTTCGCTATTTGAAGCGCTAGAGGCCCCAAACTAGGCGTTTTGAAACTCATCTTCTCTTGCCTGTAACTTTGTTTTTTTTAGAGCTAGAGCCATGAAGGTTGGCGCAAATGAAATTTCAGAGAAAAACGAAGAAATATTGCCCAATTTCATTACGATCCGACCACCGGAACACATTCAAATCAGATGATGAACTTCTTTTGCTTATAACTTCGCTATTTGAAGCGCTAGAGGCCCCAAACTAGGCGTTTTGAAACTCATCTTCTCTTGCCTGTAACTTTGTTATTTTAAGAGCTAGAGCCCTGAAAGTTGGCGCAAATGAAACTTCAGAGAAAAACGAAGAAATATTGCCGAATTTCATTAAGATCCGACCACCGGAACACATTCAAATCAGATGATGAACTTCTTTTGCTTATAACTTCGCTATTTGAAGCGCTAGAGGCCCCAAACTAGGCGTTTTGAAACTCATCTTCTCTTGCCTGTAACTTTGTTATTTTAAGAGCTAGAGCCCTGAAAGTTGGCGCAAATGAAACTTCAGAGAAAAACGAAGAAATATCGCCGAATTTCATTACGATCCGACCACTGGAACACATTCAAATCAGATGATGAACTTCTTTTGCTTATAACTTCGCTATTTGAAGCGCTAGAGGCCCCAAACTAGGCGTTTTGAAACTCATCTTCTCTTGCCTGTAACTTTGTTTTTTTTAGAGCTAGAGCCATGAAGGTTGGCGCAAATGAAATTTCAAAGAAAAACGAAGAAATATTGCCCAATTACGATCCGACCACCGGAACACATTCAAATCAGATGATGAACTTCTTTTGCTTATAACTTCGCTATTTGAAGCGCTAGAGGCCCCAAACTAGGCGTTTTGAAACTCATCTTCTCTTGCCTGTAACTTTGTTACTTTAAGAGCTAGAGCCCTGAAAGTTGGCGCAAATGAAAGTTCAGAGAAAAACGAAGAAATATTGCCGAATTTCATTAAGATCCGACCACCGGAACACATTCAAATCAGATGATGAACTTCTTTTGCTTATAACTTCGCTATTTGAAGCGCTAGAGGCCCCAAACTAGGCGTTTTGAAACTCATCTTCTCTTGCCTGTAACTTTGTTTTTTTTAGAGCTAGAGCCATGAAAGTTGGCGCAAATGAAATTTCAGAGAAAAACGAAGAAATATTGCCCAATTTCATTACGATCCGACCACCGGAACACATTCAAATCAGATGATGAACTTCTTTTGCTTATAACTTCGCTATTTGAAGCGCTAGAGGCCCCAAACTAGGCGTTTTGAAACTCATCTTCTCTTGCCTGTAACTTTGTTATTTTAAGAGCTAGAGCCCTGAAAGTTGGCGCAAATGAAACTTCAGAGAAAAACGAAGAAATATTGCCGAATTTCATTAAGATCCGACCACCGGAACACATTCAAATCAGATGATGAACTTCTTTTGCTTATAACTTCGCTATTTGAAGCGCTAGAGGCCCCAAACTAGGCGTTTTGAAACTCATCTTCTCTTGCCTGTAACTTTGTTATTTTAAGAGCTAGAGCCCTGAAAGTTGGCGCAAATGAAACTTCAGAGAAAAACGAAGAAATATCGCCGAATTTCATTACGATCCGACCACTGGAACACATTCAAATCAGATGATGAACTTCTTTTGCTTATAACTTCGCTATTTGAAGCGCTAGAGGCCCCAAACTAGGCGTTTTGAAACTCATCTTCTCTTGCCTGTAACTTTGTTTTTTTTAGAGCTAGAGCCATGAAGGTTGGCGCAAATGAAATTTCAAAGAAAAACGAAGAAATATTGCCCAATTACGATCCGACCACCGGAACACATTCAAATCAGATGATGAACTTCTTTTGCTTATAACTTCGCTATTTGAAGCGCTAGAGGCCCCAAACTAGGCGTTTTGAAACTCATCTTCTCTTGCCTGTAACTTTGTTACTTTAAGAGCTAGAGCCCTGAAAGTTGGCGCAAATGAAAGTTCAGAGAAAAACGAAGAAATATTGCCCAATTTCATTACGATCCGACCACCGGAACACATTCAAATCAGATGATGAACTTCTTTTGCTTATAACTTCGCTATTTGAAGCGCTAGAGGCCCCAAACTAGGCGTTTTGAAACTCAACTTCTCTTGCCTGTAACTTTGTTATTTTAAGAGCTAGAGCCCTGAAAGTTGGCGCAAATGAAAGTTCAGAGAAAAACGAAGAAATATTGCCCAATTTCATTACGATCCGACCACCGGAACACATTCAAATCAGATGATGAACTTCTTTTGCTTATAACTTCGCTATTTGAAGCGCTAGAGGCCCCAAACTAGGCGTTTTGAAACTCATCTTCTCTTGCCTGTAACTTTGTTACTTTAAGAGCTAGAGCCCTGAAAGTTGGCGCAAATGAAACTTCAGAGAAAAACGAAGAAATATCGCCGAATTTCATTACGATCCGACCACCGGAACACATTCAAATCAGATGATGAACTTCTTTTGCTTATAACTTCGCTATTTGAAGCGCTAGAGGCCCCAAACTAGGCGTTTTGAAACTCATCTTCTCTTGCCTGTAACTTTGTTATTTTAAGAGCTAGAGCCCTGAAAGTTGGCGCAAATGAAAGTTCAGAGAAAAACGAAGAAATATCGCCGAATTTCATTAAGATCCGACCACCGGAACACATTCAAATCAGATGATGAACTTCTTTTGCTTATAACTTCGCTATTTGAAGCGCTAGAGGCCCCAAACTAGGCGTTTTGAAACTCATCTTCTCTTGCCTGTAACTTTGTTATTTTAAGAGCTAGAGCCCTGAAAGTTGGCGCAAATGAAACTTCAGAGAAAAACGAAGAAATATCGCCGAATTTCATTACGATCCGACCACCGGAACACATTCAAATCAGATGATGAACTTCTTTTGCTTATAACTTCGCTATTTGAAGCGCTAGAGGCCCCAAACTAGGCGTTTTGAAACTCATCTTCTCTTGCCTGTAACTTTGTTATTTTAAGAGCTAGAGCCCTGAAAGTTGGCGCAAATGAAAGTTCAGAGAAAAACGAAGAAATATTGCCCAATTACGATCCGACCACCGGAACACATTCAAATCAGATGATGAACTTCTTTTGCTTATAACTTCGCTATTTGAAGCGCTAGAGGCCCCAAACTAGGCGTTTTGAAACTCATCTTCTCTTGCCTGTAACTTTGTTACTTTAAGAGCTAGAGCCCTGAAAGTTGGCGCAAATGAAAGTTCAGAGAAAAACGAAGAAATATTGCCCAATTTCATTACGATCCGACCACCGGAACACATTCAAATCAGATGATGAACTTCTTTTGCTTATAACTTCGCTATTTGAAGCGCTAGAGGCCCCAAACTAGGCGTTTTGAAACTCAACTTCTCTTGCCTGTAACTTTGTTATTTTAAGAGCTAGAGCCCTGAAAGTTGGCGCAAATGAAAGTTCAGAGAAAAACGAAGAAATATTGCCCAATTTCATTACGATCCGACCACCGGAACACATTCAAATCAGATGATGAACTTCTTTTGCTTATAACTTCGCTATTTGAAGCGCTAGAGGCCCCAAACTAGGCGTTTTGAAACTCATCTTCTCTTGCCTGTAACTTTGTTTTTTTTAGAGCTAGAGCCATGAAGGTTGGCGCAAATGAAATTTCAGAGAAAAACGAAGAAATATTGCCCAATTTCATTACGATCCGACCACCGGAACACATTCAAATCAGATGATGAACTTCTTTTGCTTATAACTTCGCTATTTGAAGCGCTAGAGGCCCCAAACTAGGCGTTTTGAAACTCATCTTCTCTTGCCTGTAACTTTGTTTTTTTTAGAGCTAGAGCCATGAAGGTTGGCGCAAATGAAATTTCAAAGAAAAACGAAGAAATATTGCCCAATTTCATTACGATCCGACCACCGGAACACATTCAAATCAGATGATGAACTTCTTTTGCTTATAACTTCGCTATTTGAAGCGCTAGAGGCCCCAAACTAGGCGTTTTGAAACTCAACTTCTCTTGCCTGTAACTTTGTTATTTTAAGAGCTAGAGCCCTGAAAGTTGGCGCAAATGAAAGTTCAGAGAAAAACGAAGAAATATTGCCCAATTACGATCCGACCACCGGAACACATTCAAATCAGATGATGAACTTCTTTTGCTTATAACTTCGCTATTTGAAGCGCTAGAGGCCCCAAACTAGGCGTTTTGAAACTCATCTTCTCTTGCCTGTAACTTTGTTACTTTAAGAGCTAGAGCCCTGAAAGTTGGCGCAAATGAAAGTTCAGAGAAAAACGAAGAAATATTGCCCAATTTCATTACGATCCGACCACCGGAACACATTCAAATCAGATGATGAACTTCTTTTGCTTATAACTTCGCTATTTGAAGCGCTAGAGGCCCCAAACTAGGCGTTTTGAAACTCAACTTCTCTTGCCTGTAACTTTGTTATTTTAAGAGCTAGAGCCCTGAAAGTTGGCGCAAATGAAAGTTCAGAGAAAAACGAAGAAATATTGCCCAATTTCATTACGATCCGACCACCGGAACACATTCAAATCAGATGATGAACTTCTTTTGCTTATAACTTCGCTATTTGAAGCGCTAGAGGCCCCAAACTAGGCGTTTTGAAACTCATCTTCTCTTGCCTGTAACTTTGTTTTTTTTAGAGCTAGAGCCATGAAGGTTGGCGCAAATGAAATTTCAGAGAAAAACGAAGAAATATTGCCCAATTTCATTACGATCCGACCACCGGAACACATTCAAATCAGATGATGAACTTCTTTTGCTTATAACTTCGCTATTTGAAGCGCTAGAGGCCCCAAACTAGGCGTTTTGAAACTCATCTTCTCTTGCCTGTAACTTTGTTATTTTAAGAGCTAGAGCCCTGAAAGTTGGCGCAAATGAAACTTCAGAGAAAAACGAAGAAATATTGCCGAATTTCATTAAGATCCGACCACCGGAACACATTCAAATCAGATGATGAACTTCTTTTGCTTATAACTTCGCTATTTGAAGCGCTAGAGGCCCCAAACTAGGCGTTTTGAAACTCATCTTCTCTTGCCTGTAACTTTGTTTTTTTTAGAGCTAGAGCCATGAAAGTTGGCGCAAATGAAATTTCAGAGAAAAACGAAGAAATATTGCCCAATTTCATTACGATCCGACCACCGGAACACATTCAAATCAGATGATGAACTTCTTTTGCTTATAACTTCGCTATTTGAAGCGCTAGAGGCCCCAAACTAGGCGTTTTGAAACTCATCTTCTCTTGCCTGTAACTTTGTTATTTTAAGAGCTAGAGCCCTGAAAGTTGGCGCAAATGAAACTTCAGAGAAAAACGAAGAAATATCGCCGAATTTCATTACGATCCGACCACTGGAACACATTCAAATCAGATGATGAACTTCTTTTGCTTATAACTTCGCTATTTGAAGCGCTAGAGGCCCCAAACTAGGCGTTTTGAAACTCATCTTCTCTTGCCTGTAACTTTGTTTTTTTTAGAGCTAGAGCCATGAAGGTTGGCGCAAATGAAATTTCAAAGAAAAACGAAGAAATATTGCCCAATTTCATTACGATCCGACCACCGGAACACATTCAAATCAGATGATGAACTTCTTTTGCTTATAACTTCGCTATTTGAAGCGCTAGAGGCCCCAAACTAGGCGTTTTGAAACTCAACTTCTCTTGCCTGTAACTTTGTTATTTTAAGAGCTAGAGCCCTGAAAGTTGGCGCAAATGAAAGTTCAGAGAAAAACGAAGAAATATTGCCCAATTACGATCCGACCACCGGAACACATTCAAATCAGATGATGAACTTCTTTTGCTTATAACTTCGCTATTTGAAGCGCTAGAGGCCCCAAACTAGGCGTTTTGAAACTCATCTTCTCTTGCCTGTAACTTTGTTACTTTAAGAGCTAGAGCCCTGAAAGTTGGCGCAAATGAAAGTTCAGAGAAAAACGAAGAAATATTGCCCAATTTCATTACGATCCGACCACCGGAACACATTCAAATCAGATGATGAACTTCTTTTGCTTATAACTTCGCTATTTGAAGCGCTAGAGGCCCCAAACTAGGCGTTTTGAAACTCAACTTCTCTTGCCTGTAACTTTGTTATTTTAAGAGCTAGAGCCCTGAAAGTTGGCGCAAATGAAAGTTCAGAGAAAAACGAAGAAATATTGCCCAATTTCATTACGATCCGACCACCGGAACACATTCAAATCAGATGATGAACTTCTTTTGCTTATAACTTCGCTATTTGAAGCGCTAGAGGCCCCAAACTAGGCGTTTTGAAACTCATCTTCTCTTGCCTGTAACTTTGTTTTTTTTAGAGCTAGAGCCATGAAGGTTGGCGCAAATGAAATTTCAGAGAAAAACGAAGAAATATTGCCCAATTTCATTACGATCCGACCACCGGAACACATTCAAATCAGATGATGAACATCTTTTGCTTATAACTTCGCTATTTGAAGCGCTAGAGGCCCCAAACTAGGCGTTTTGAAACTCATCTTCTCTTGCCTGTAACTTTGTTATTTTAAGAGCTAGAGCCCTGAAAGTTGGCGCAAATGAAACTTCAGAGAAAAACGAAGAAATATTGCCGAATTTCATTAAGATCCGACCACCGGAACACATTCAAATCAGATGATGAACTTCTTTTGCTTATAACTTCGCTATTTGAAGCGCTAGAGGCCCCAAACTAGGCGTTTTGAAACTCATCTTCTCTTGCCTGTAACTTTGTTTTTTTTAGAGCTAGAGCCATGAAAGTTGGCGCAAATGAAATTTCAGAGAAAAACGAAGAAATATTGCCCAATTTCATTACGATCCGACCACCGGAACACATTCAAATCAGATGATGAACTTCTTTTGCTTATAACTTCGCTATTTGAAGCGCTAGAGGCCCCAAACTAGGCGTTTTGAAACTCATCTTCTCTTGCCTGTAACTTTGTTTTTTTTTAGAGCTAGAGCCATGAAGGTTGGCGCAAATGAAATTTCAAAGAAAAACGAAGAAATATTGCCCAATTTCATTACGATCCGACCACCGGAACACATTCAAATCAGATGATGAACTTCTTTTGCTTATAACTTCGCTATTTGAAGCGCTAGAGGCCCCAAACTAGGCGTTTTGAAACTCAACTTCTCTTGCCTGTAACTTTGTTATTTTAAGAGCTAGAGCCCTGAAAGTTGGCGCAAATGAAAGTTCAGAGAAAAACGAAGAAATATTGCCCAATTACGATCCGACCACCGGAACACATTCAAATCAGATGATGAACTTCTTTTGCTTATAACTTCGCTATTTGAAGCGCTAGAGGCCCCAAACTAGGCGTTTTGAAACTCATCTTCTCTTGCCTGTAACTTTGTTACTTTAAGAGCTAGAGCCCTGAAAGTTGGCGCAAATGAAAGTTCAGAGAAAAACGAAGAAATATTGCCCAATTTCATTACGATCCGACCACCGGAACACATTCAAATCAGATGATGAACTTCTTTTGCTTATAACTTCGCTATTTGAAGCGCTAGAGGCCCCAAACTAGGCGTTTTGAAACTCATCTTCTCTTGCCTGTAACTTTGTTTTTTTTAGAGCTAGAGCCATGAAGGTTGGCGCAAATGAAATTTCAGAGAAAAACGAAGAAATATTGCCCAATTTCATTACGATCCGACCACCGGAACACATTCAAATCAGATGATGAACTTCTTTTGCTTATAACTTCGCTATTTGAAGCGCTAGAGGCCCCAAACTAGGCGTTTTGAAACTCATCTTCTCTTGCCTGTAACTTTGTTATTTTAAGAGCTAGAGCCCTGAAGGTTGGCGCAAATGAAACTTCAGAGAAAAACGAAGAAATATTGCCGAATTTCATTAAGATCCGACCACCGGAACACATTCAAATCAGATGATGAACTTCTTTTGCTTATAACTTCGCTATTTGAAGCGCTAGAGGCCCCAAACTAGGCGTTTTGAAACTCATCTTCTCTTGCCTGTAACTTTGTTTTTTTTAGAGCTAGAGCCATGAAAGTTGGCGCAAATGAAATTTCAGAGAAAAACGAAGAAATATTGCCCAATTTCATTACGATCCGACCACCGGAACACATTCAAATCAGATGATGAACTTCTTTTGCTTATAACTTCGCTATTTGAAGCGCTAGAGGCCCCAAACTAGGCGTTTTGAAACTCATCTTCTCTTGCCTGTAACTTTGTTATTTTAAGAGCTAGAGCCCTGAAAGTTGGCGCAAATGAAACTTCAGAGAAAAACGAAGAAATATCGCCGAATTTCATTACGATCCGACCACTGGAACACATTCAAATCAGATGATGAACTTCTTTTGCTTATAACTTCGCTATTTGAAGCGCTAGAGGCCCCAAACTAGGCGTTTTGAAACTCATCTTCTCTTGCCTGTAACTTTGTTTTTTTTAGAGCTAGAGCCATGAAGGTTGGCGCAAATGAAATTTCAGAGAAAAACGAAGAAATATTGCCCAATTACGATCCGACCACCGGAACACATTCAAATCAGATGATGAACTTCTTTTGCTTATAACTTCGCTATTTGAAGCGCTAGAGGCCCCAAACTAGGCGTTTTGAAACTCATCTTCTCTTGCCTGTAACTTTGTTACTTTAAGAGCTAGAGCCCTGAAAGTTGGCGCAAATGAAAGTTCAGAGAAAAACGAAGAAATATTGCCCAATTTCATTACGATCCGACCACCGGAACACATTCAAATCAGATGATGAACTTCTTTTGCTTATAACTTCGCTATTTGAAGCGCTAGAGGCCCCAAACTAGGCGTTTTGAAACTCATCTTCTCTTGCCTGTAACTTTGTTTTTTTTAGAGCTAGAGCCATGAAGGTTGGCGCAAATGAAATTTCAGAGAAAAACGAAGAAATATTGCCCAATTTCATTACGATCCGACCACCGGAACACATTCAAATCAGATGATGAACTTCTTTTGCTTATAACTTCGCTATTTGAAGCGCTAGAGGCCCCAAACTAGGCGTTTTGAAACTCATCTTCTCTTGCCTGTAACTTTGTTATTTTAAGAGCTAGAGCCCTGAAGGTTGGCGCAAATGAAACTTCAGAGAAAAACGAAGAAATATTGCCGAATTTCATTAAGATCCGACCACCGGAACACATTCAAATCAGATGATGAACTTCTTTTGCTTATAACTTCGCTATTTGAAGCGCTAGAGGCCCCAAACTAGGCGTTTTGAAACTCATCTTCTCTTGCCTGTAACTTTGTTTTTTTTAGAGCTAGAGCCATGAAAGTTGGCGCAAATGAAATTTCAGAGAAAAACGAAGAAATATTGCCCAATTTCATTACGATCCGACCACCGGAACACATTCAAATCAGATGATGAACTTCTTTTGCTTATAACTTCGCTATTTGAAGCGCTAGAGGCCCCAAACTAGGCGTTTTGAAACTCATCTTCTCTTGCCTGTAACTTTGTTATTTTAAGAGCTAGAGCCCTGAAAGTTGGCGCAAATGAAACTTCAGAGAAAAACGAAGAAATATCGCCGAATTTCATTACGATCCGACCACTGGAACACATTCAAATCAGATGATGAACTTCTTTTGCTTATAACTTCGCTATTTGAAGCGCTAGAGGCCCCAAACTAGGCGTTTTGAAACTCATCTTCTCTTGCCTGTAACTTTGTTTTTTTTAGAGCTAGAGCCATGAAGGTTGGCGCAAATGAAATTTCAGAGAAAAACGAAGAAATATTGCCCAATTTCATTGCGATCCGACCACCGGAACACATTCAAATCAGATGATGAACTTCTTTTGCTTATAACTTCGCTATTTGAAGCGCTAGAGGCCCCAAACTAGGCGTTTTGAAACTCATCTTCTCTTGCCTGTAACTTTGTTACTTTAAGAGCTAGAGCCCTGAAAGTTGGCGCAAATGAAAGTTCAGAGAAAAACGAAGAAATATTGCCCAATTTCATTACGATCCGACCACCGGAACACATTCAAATCAGATGATGAACTTCTTTTGCTTATAACTTCGCTATTTGAAGCGCTAGAGGCCCCAAACTAGGCGTTTTGAAACTCATCTTCTCTTGCCTGTAACTTTGTTATTTTAAGAGCTAGAGCCCTGAAAGTTGGCGCAAATGAAACTTCAGAGAAAAACGAAGAAATATTGCCGAATTTCATTAAGATCCGACCACCGGAACACATTCAAATCAGATGATGAACTTCTTTTGCTTATAACTTCGCTATTTGAAGCGCTAGAGGCCCCAAACTAGGCGTTTTGAAACTCATCTTCTCTTGCCTGTAACTTCGTTTTTTTTAGAGCTAGAGCCATGAAAGTTGGCGCAAATGAAATTTCAGAGAAAAACGAAGAAATATTGCCCAATTTCATTACGATCCGACCACCGGAACACATTCAAATCAGATGATGAACTTCTTTTGCTTATAACTTCGCTATTTGAAGCGCTAGAGGCCCCAAACTAGGCGTTTTGAAACTCATCTTCTCTTGCCTGTAACTTTGTTATTTTAAGAGCTAGAGCCCTGAAAGTTGGCGCAAATGAAACTTCAGAGAAAAACGAAGAAATATCGCCGAATTTCATTACGATCCGACCACTGGAACACATTCAAATCAGATGATGAACTTCTTTTGCTTATAACTTCGCTATTTGAAGCGCTAGAGGCCCCAAACTAGGCGTTTTGAAACTCATCTTCTCTTGCCTGTAACTTTGTTTTTTTTAGAGCTAGAGCCATGAAGGTTGGCGCAAATGAAATTTCAGAGAAAAACGAAGAAATATTGCCCAATTTCATTTCCGACCACCGGAACACATTCAAATCAGATGATGAACTTCTTTTGCTTATAACTTCGCTATTTGAAGCGCTAGAGGCCCCAAACTAGGCGTTTTGAAACTCAACTTCTCTTGCCTGTAACTTTGTTATTTTAAGAGCTAGAGCCATGAAAGTTGGCGCAAATGAAATTTCAGAGAAAAACGAAGAAATATTGCCCAATTTCATTACGATCCGACCACCGGAACACATTCAAATCAGATGATGAACTTCTTTTGCTTATAACTTCGCTATTTGAAGCGCTAGAGGCCCCAAACTAGGCGTTTTGAAACTCATCTTCTCTTGCCTGTAACTTTGTTATTTTAAGAGCTAGAGCCCTGAAAGTTGGCGCAAATGAAACTTCAGAGAAAAACGAAGAAATATCGCCGAATTTCATTACGATCCGACCACTGGAACACATTCAAATCAGATGATGAACTTCTTTTGCTTATAACTTCGCTATTTGAAGCGCTAGAGGCCCCAAACTAGGCGTTTTGAAACTCATCTTCTCTTGCCTGTAACTTTGTTTTTTTTTAGAGCTAGAGCCATGAAGGTTGGCGCAAATGAAATTTCAAAGAAAAACGAAGAAATATTGCCCAATTTCATTACGATCCGACCACCGGAACACATTCAAATCAGATGATGAACTTCTTTTGCTTATAACTTCGCTATTTGAAGCGCTAGAGGCCCCAAACTAGGCGTTTTGAAACTCAACTTCTCTTGCCTGTAACTTTGTTATTTTAAGAGCTAGAGCCCTGAAAGTTGGCGCAAATGAAAGTTCAGAGAAAAACGAAGAAATATTGCCCAATTACGATCCGACCACCGGAACACATTCAAATCAGATGATGAACTTCTTTTGCTTATAACTTCGCTATTTGAAGCGCTAGAGGCCCCAAACTAGGCGTTTTGAAACTCATCTTCTCTTGCCTGTAACTTTGTTACTTTAAGAGCTAGAGCCCTGAAAGTTGGCGCAAATGAAAGTTCAGAGAAAAACGAAGAAATATTGCCCAATTTCATTACGATCCGACCACCGGAACACATTCAAATCAGATGATGAACTTCTTTTGCTTATAACTTCGCTATTTGAAGCGCTAGAGGCCCCAAACTAGGCGTTTTGAAACTCAACTTCTCTTGCCTGTAACTTTGTTATTTTAAGAGCTAGAGCCCTGAAAGTTGGCGCAAATGAAAGTTCAGAGAAAAACGAAGAAATATTGCCCAATTTCATTACGATCCGACCACCGGAACACATTCAAATCAGATGATGAACATCTTTTGCTTATAACTTCGCTATTTGAAGCGCTAGAGGCCCCAAACTAGGCGTTTTGAAACTCATCTTCTCTTGCCTGTAACTTTGTTATTTTAAGAGCTAGAGCCCTGAAAGTTGGCGCAAATGAAACTTCAGAGAAAAACGAAGAAATATTGCCGAATTTCATTAAGATCCGACCACCGGAACACATTCAAATCAGATGATGAACTTCTTTTGCTTATAACTTCGCTATTTGAAGCGCTAGAGGCCCCAAACTAGGCGTTTTGAAACTCATCTTCTCTTGCCTGTAACTTTGTTTTTTTTAGAGCTAGAGCCATGAAAGTTGGCGCAAATGAAATTTCAGAGAAAAACGAAGAAATATTGCCCAATTTCATTACGATCCGACCACCGGAACACATTCAAATCAGATGATGAACTTCTTTTGCTTATAACTTCGCTATTTGAAGCGCTAGAGGCCCCAAACTAGGCGTTTTGAAACTCATCTTCTCTTGCCTGTAACTTTGTTTTTTTTAGAGCTAGAGCCATGAAGGTTGGCGCAAATGAAATTTCAAAGAAAAACGAAGAAATATTGCCCAATTTCATTACGATCCGACCACCGGAACACATTCAAATCAGATGATGAACTTCTTTTGCTTATAACTTCGCTATTTGAAGCGCTAGAGGCCCCAAACTAGGCGTTTTGAAACTCAACTTCTCTTGCCTGTAACTTTGTTATTTTAAGAGCTAGAGCCCTGAAAGTTGGCGCAAATGAAAGTTCAGAGAAAAACGAAGAAATATTGCCCAATTACGATCCGACCACCGGAACACATTCAAATCAGATGATGAACTTCTTTTGCTTATAACTTCGCTATTTGAAGCGCTAGAGGCCCCAAACTAGGCGTTTTGAAACTCATCTTCTCTTGCCTGTAACTTTGTTACTTTAAGAGCTAGAGCCCTGAAAGTTGGCGCAAATGAAAGTTCAGAGAAAAACGAAGAAATATTGCCCAATTTCATTACGATCCGACCACCGGAACACATTCAAATCAGATGATGAACTTCTTTTGCTTATAACTTCGCTATTTGAAGCGCTAGAGGCCCCAAACTAGGCGTTTTGAAACTCAACTTCTCTTGCCTGTAACTTTGTTATTTTAAGAGCTAGAGCCCTGAAAGTTGGCGCAAATGAAAGTTCAGAGAAAAACGAAGAAATATTGCCCAATTTCATTACGATCCGACCACCGGAACACATTCAAATCAGATGATGAACATCTTTTGCTTATAACTTCGCTATTTGAAGCGCTAGAGGCCCCAAACTAGGCGTTTTGAAACTCATCTTCTCTTGCCTGTAACTTTGTTATTTTAAGAGCTAGAGCCCTGAAAGTTGGCGCAAATGAAACTTCAGAGAAAAACGAAGAAATATTGCCGAATTTCATTAAGATCCGACCACCGGAACACATTCAAATCAGATGATGAACTTCTTTTGCTTATAACTTCGCTATTTGAAGCGCTAGAGGCCCCAAACTAGGCGTTTTGAAACTCATCTTCTCTTGCCTGTAACTTTGTTTTTTTTAGAGCTAGAGCCATGAAAGTTGGCGCAAATGAAATTTCAGAGAAAAACGAAGAAATATTGCCCAATTTCATTACGATCCGACCACCGGAACACATTCAAATCAGATGATGAACTTCTTTTGCTTATAACTTCGCTATTTGAAGCGCTAGAGGCCCCAAACTAGGCGTTTTGAAACTCATCTTCTCTTGCCTGTAACTTTGTTTTTTTTAGAGCTAGAGCCATGAAGGTTGGCGCAAATGAAATTTCAGAGAAAAACGAAGAAATATTGCCCAATTTCATTACGATCCGACCACCGGAACACATTCAAATCAGATGATGAACTTCTTTTGCTTATAACTTCGCTATTTGAAGCGCTAGAGGCCCCAAACTAGGCGTTTTGAAACTCATCTTCTCTTGCCTGTAACTTTGTTATTTTAAGAGCTAGAGCCCTGAAAGTTGGCGCAAATGAAACTTCAGAGAAAAACGAAGAAATATTGCCGAATTTCATTAAGATCCGACCACCGGAACACATTCAAATCAGATGATGAACCTCTTTTGCTTATAACTTCGCTATTTGAAGCGCTAGAGGCCCCAAACTAGGCGTTTTGAAACTCATCTTCTCTTGCCTGTAACTTTGTTTTTTTTAGAGCTAGAGCCATGAAAGTTGGCGCAAATGAAATTTCAGAGAAAAACGAAGAAATATTGCCCAATTTCATTACGATCCGACCACCGGAACACATTCAAATCAGATGATGAACTTCTTTTGCTTATAACTTCGCTATTTGAAGCGCTAGAGGCCCCAAACTAGGCGTTTTGAAACTCATCTTCTCTTGCCTGTAACTTTGTTATTTTAAGAGCTAGAGCCCTGAAAGTTGGCGCAAATGAAACTTCAGAGAAAAACGAAGAAATATCGCCGAATTTCATTACGATCCGACCACTGGAACACATTCAAATCAGATGATGAACTTCTTTTGCTTATAACTTCGCTATTTGAAGCGCTAGAGGCCCCAAACTAGGCGTTTTGAAACTCATCTTCTCTTGCCTGTAACTTTGTTTTTTTTAGAGCTAGAGCCATGAAGGTTGGCGCAAATGAAATTTCAGAGAAAAACGAAGAAATATTGCCCAATTTCATTGCGATCCGACCACCGGAACACATTCAAATCAGATGATGAACTTCTTTTGCTTATAACTTCGCTATTTGAAGCGCTAGAGGCCCCAAACTAGGCGTTTTGAAACTCATCTTCTCTTGCCTGTAACTTTGTTACTTTAAGAGCTAGAGCCCTGAAAGTTGGCGCAAATGAAAGTTCAGAGAAAAACGAAGAAATATTGCCCAATTTCATTACGATCCGACCACCGGAACACATTCAAATCAGATGATGAACTTCTTTTGCTTATAACTTCGCTATTTGAAGCGCTAGAGGCCCCAAACTAGGCGTTTTGAAACTCAACTTCTCTTGCCTGTAACTTTGTTATTTTAAGAGCTAGAGCCCTGAAAGTTGGCGCAAATGAAAGTTCAGAGAAAAACGAAGAAATATTGCCCAATTTCATTACGATCCGACCACCGGAACACATTCAAATCAGATGATGAACTTCTTTTGCTTATAACTTCGCTATTTGAAGCGCTAGAGGCCCCAAACTAGGCGTTTTGAAACTCATCTTCTCTTGCCTGTAACTTTGTTATTTTAAGAGCTAGAGCCCTGAAAGTTGGCGCAAATGAAACTTCAGAGAAAAACGAAGAAATATTGCCGAATTTCATTAAGATCCGACCACCGGAACACATTCAAATCAGATGATGAACTTCTTTTGCTTATAACTTCGCTATTTGAAGCGCTAGAGGCCCCAAACTAGGCGTTTTGAAACTCATCTTCTCTTGCCTGTAACTTCGTTTTTTTTAGAGCTAGAGCCATGAAAGTTGGCGCAAATGAAATTTCAGAGAAAAACGAAGAAATATTGCCCAATTTCATTTCCGACCACCGGAACACATTCAAATCAGATGATGAACTTCTTTTGCTTATAACTTCGCTATTTGAAGCGCTAGAGGCCCCAAACTAGGCGTTTTGAAACTCAACTTCTCTTGCCTGTAACTTTGTTTTTTTTAGAGCTAGAGCCATGAAGGTTGGCGCAAATGAAATTTCAGAGAAAAACGAAGAAATATTGCCCAATTTCATTTCCGACCACCGGAACACATTCAAATCAGATGATGAACTTCTTTTGCTTATAACTTCGCTATTTGAAGCGCTAGAGGCCCCAAACTAGGCGTTTTGAAACTCAACTTCTCTTGCCTGTAACTTTGTTATTTTAAGAGCTAGAGCCATGAAAGTTGGCGCAAATGAAATTTCAGAGAAAAACGAAGAAATATTGCCCAATTTCATTACGATCCGACCACCGGAACACATTCAAATCAGATGATGAACTTCTTTTGCTTATAACTTCGCTATTTGAAGCGCTAGAGGCCCCAAACTAGGCGTTTTGAAACTCATCTTCTCTTGCCTGTAACTTTGTTATTTTAAGAGCTAGAGCCCTGAAAGTTGGCGCAAATGAAACTTCAGAGAAAAACGAAGAAATATCGCCGAATTTCATTACGATCCGACCACTGGAACACATTCAAATCAGATCATGAACTTCTTTTGCTTATAACTTCGCTATTTGAAGCGCTAGAGGCCCCAAACTAGGCGTTTTGAAACTCATCTTCTCTTGCCTGTAACTTTGTTTTTTTTAGAGCTAGAGCCATGAAGGTTGGCGCAAATGAAATTTCAGAGAAAAACGAAGAAATATTGCCCAATTTCATTTCCGACCACCGGAACACATTCAAATCAGATGATGAACTTCTTTTGCTTATAACTTCGCTATTTGAAGCGCTAGAGGCCCCAAACTAGGCGTTTTGAAACTCAACTTCTCTTGCCTGTAACTTTGTTATTTTAAGAGCTAGAGCCATGAAAGTTGGCGCAAATGAAAGTTCAGAGAAAAACGAAGAAATATTGCCCAATTTCATTACGATCCGACTACCGGAACACATTCAAATCAGATGATGAACTTCTTTTGCTTATAACTTCGCTATTTGAAGCGCTAGAGGCCCCAAACTAGGCGTTTTGAAACTCATCTTCTCTTGCCTGTAACTTTGTTATTTTAAGAGCTAGAGCCCTGAAAGTTGGCGCAAATGAAAGTTCAGAGAAAAACGAAGAAATATTGCCAAATTTCATTATTTATTTATTTATTTATTTATTTCATTCAAGTCATATGCATCAAGTCGATACTTACAGACTAACAGCAAAGAAATATTGTATTTAATTAAATAAGAAAAACAAGCTTAAACTTAAAACTAGAATATTGAATTCAGATAGTTGGTAAACATAATTTTCGAGGAAGAAAAGTCAAGAGAGATAGAACCCGAGATTTCATTGAATTCAGCTAATGCTCTTTCAATAGGGGCATTACTCGCGTATTCTGTTTTGCAGAATTCCCCATAGAAAGGCCTGGCGCTGCGTAAAGACCTTTGCGGGACATTAAAACTTATCTGTGATAGCAGAACAGGACAATCGATAACACCATTCAAAATATTAAACACGAACGTAAGCGATAGCACAGATCTCCTCGATTCCAGTGACTTTAGGTCTATTAAAAGTAGACGTGACTTATAAGACGGCAGGGGCTGCGTGAAATTCAGAGAACGTAAGCAGAATTTAATAAATACTTTTTGAACTCTTTCAATTCTATTAATTAAGTTAATATGATATGGCCTCCAGATAAAAACAGCGTATTCTAAATTAGAACGCACAAAAGACGTATATAAAAGTTTATGAGTATAGGGATCAGAAAACTTCGAGCACTGTCGCCTAAGAAAACCTAGCGCCGAATAGGATTTTGAAATAATATGATTGACATGACAATTAAAAGAAAAATTTGAGCTAAATATGACACCAAGGTCCTTGATTTCATCAACTTTTTTAAGTGCATTTCGATTAATCATATAAGAAGATGGAAAAGTGTTCCAACTTTTAGAAAACGATACGTGATGACATTTATTAATATTTAACAATAAACGCGAGCTTTGGCACCACTTAAATAAGTTGTCAACGTCTGATTGGAGTCGATTTACATCCTCTGAGCATCTAACCGCCGAGAAAATCTTAAGATCATCAGCATAAAGCAAAAATTTAGAATTAGAAATTTGTTCACTAACATCATTTATGAAAAGTAGGAAGAGTAGGGGTCCAAGTATACTCCCTTGAGGAACACCAGAGGACGCCATAAAGCAATTTGAGTTGTAACCATTGCAAGATACAACACACCGTCTCATAAATAAATACGATTTTATCCACTTAAGAAACACTGAGTGAAAACCCAAAGCAACTAGCTTACTGAGGAGTAGGCTATGCGATACTTTATCGAATGCCTTGGAAAAATCAGTGTAAATGCAGTCAACTTGAAAACCTTTTGAAAGAGCTGAGAGGCAATACTGACTAAAAACAGCCAGATTGGTTGTTGTAGACCGATTTGGGACAAAACCATGCTGATTAGGCGAAATTAAGCATTTAGTTGCAAAATAAATTTTATCTTTCACAACGGATTCGAAAAGTTTTGAGACCGTTGAAAGTTTTGATATAGGCCTATAATTAGATACATTATTTTTATTTCCGCTTTTGTGGATTGGAGTAATGGTGGTGAGTTTCCACTCATCACAAAAGACACCAGAAGCCAAGGAAAGATTAAAAATAATTTTCAGCGGCAATATAAGCGCAGAGCATTTCTTTAAAAAGTCAGCACAAATCCCGTCATTATCTGATTTCGTAGAAGATTTTAGCTTTAACAGGGCAGCGGAAATATCGTCGGACGTAAGTTGTAGGCTGCCGAAATTAAGTGACGTATTACTAATAGAATTAGTATTAGAGAAACCAGAACCATTATCAACATCGAAATTGGAGCTGAAAAACACGGCGAATAAATTTGCGACATCAGATGGCGTATAAGCAAATTGATCATTTAAAAATACTGCCGATGGAATACTAGAACTATTTTTCTTAGATTTGATAAAGTACCAGAATGACATTGGATTAGCTTTTATATTTACTTCGGTACAAAGAATATAGTTCCTATAAAGAAATTTGTTTAAACAGTTGAATTTTTTGATGTAAAATCTGTATTTATCTAAAAAGACGTTAGAACCATGGGTGCGATATTTCTTATAGAATTTATTCCTAAGATTTTTAATTTTTTTCAATTCTGAATTATACCATGGCAGTTTATAGCGCTTAGTTTTCACAGTTGGAATAAAATTGTGGCAAAATGTAGAAATCGAATTTTTAAAAACAGAAAGACAAGTTGAAACTTCGGGACAGGAGAGAATTTCCTGCCAATTGAAATTAAGTAATAAACTATTCAGATAGTCATAGTCGCAGGCATTATAGTTAAATAGAGCTTTATTCCCGGTATTAAGGGATTGAAATGCATAAAATTCAACTTCTATAACTAAAGCAGAATGATGTAGATTAGATGGTGTTATCGGATTGTGACATCCTACTAAATTGTAATTGATATTGTCGCTAAAGAAAATAAGATCCAGGATTCTATCCAGCTTATTACACACATTGTTGATCTGAGATAGACCGAGACTTAAAATATTATCAATAAAATATATTTCATGCGCAGCATTAATATTCTGTGGCGTAAGAGCTGTGTTTGAAAAAGTATTAGACCAAGATACATTGCTAAGGTTAAAATCACCCAGAACACACAAATGGTTATCGGCTACCTTATTTAAGGCCAAAGTAGTTATGTTATCAGTATGCGCTTGATATAATTCATAGCTGCTATTGGGTGGAATATATGATGCAACTAAGAATAGCGAATCAAGGTTTGAGGACCCATTTACGCAAACACAAAGTTGATCAAGCAAAGAATCAGAATTTTCTAGTCGAACTGAATAGGAATGGAATTTGCGTTGCACCGCAATTAGAACTCCGCCACCTCTGAGACGCCCAGTCTTAGTTGCATCTCTATCCTTTCTATATACATTGTATAGATTTGCATCAAAAAACTCATTATCAAAAAATTCAGTAGTTAACCATGACTCAACTAAAACAAAGATATGATAATCTAATTGGGAACTAAATGAGCTCACAACTTCTGATTTACTACGCATACCAGACATATTCTGGAAGTATAGCTTAAGGCCTTTAGAGTTAAGAATTGGCTTATTAATGTTAGTTACAATAGAGTTAAAAGTAAGTGAATCCTTAATTACTTCAGTATTCGCTGATTCTCCCCTTTGCGAAAAAAACGGAAGGGACGCAGGTTTTCATCCTTAGGCCAAAGGTCGGCAGATAGAACTTTATCATAATAATCCCACTGGACACCAAGTTTAAAGGTAATGCTTCTCAAGTTGGCAAGCGCCGCTTGTTGATCGGACTGGTCCTTGACCAGTGCTTTACAGGCCAAATGCTTTTTATCAATACCAGCATGTTTGCTAACGTAATCAATAATGTTATCAGCTGAGACTGAGGGAGAGAACGAAGATAAGTGCAGCTAACCCATTCTACCAACAACTGCAAGCTCAGAGTTAGTGCTCTGACCAACAACTCTCACCCGATTTCTTCTTTTGTTCTTCACTTCAAACCACTTGTTATTTTGATCGCGATCGCTGTTATCATTTAATGCATTAAACCAGGCATAGGCAGCCCATACCACAATTGTGGGAAGTCAATTCACACGTATTCTTACTCTCTTCATCAGTCGTTTGCCAACTGTCGAACGATAAACATTGCGCCTGACTATGTCGCTTCGTGGTTGAACGCAAGCATTAACTTTATACGGGTAATGTATGTATGTATGTCCACAAATAAAATGCCCGGCGAGAAATTTTATATGATGGAAATGCCTTCGGCGATATGCAATGCCTTTTTTGCTATGAAGTATTTAAAAATAATACATATGATTATTCACTACAAAAGCATTGCGAAGTATTTCACAAAGAGTTTTTGTACTCTTATTTGGATGACTTTTGTATTCCAAACACTCTGTTTTAGCCAACTACCCTTTAATTTTTTTCAGAAGAGATAATTTTTTTTTCATTAAAAAGTTCTTTTCCTTTCAAAGGCAAACAACAAAAAACAAAAAACCAAAAATGTCTGTTCTACATATACGTATGTATATTCCACTTGAAGCGGATCAATTTCCTACTGGGGTGCGCATGCGGAGAACTTGTTTTGTTCTCACCAACACAACCTCATTTCAGATTTCGCCGACCACTGCATTAAACGATTGATGAGCGCTAGGAGAGAGCGCATCAGATGACGAAGATAAAGCTTGCTGGCCAATCCCAGCGTTAGCAGTAGAAGCAGTGCATGCAGGTTCGATATTATTTGTTGCTGCATTAGATGATTGATGAGCGCGAAGAGAGAGCGCATTAGATGATGAAGATAAAGGTAACTCACCAATGCCCACATTAACAGTAGTGTTGGACAAACGATCGTTCTTATTATTATTATTTGTTGGATTCTGTATCTTTGTACTCTTGTGTCCAACAACAACACTGGGCGAAGGGTTTGTAATAGCAGTGGAGGGAGTATTCGCATTACGCAGTCCCTTCTCAAGCAATTTATGGACCATAGATTTAAGGTCGTTCACCTCTTTAGAAAGAATACCAAATGCACTTACTAGATTTGATGTCGAAGTCAAACAAGTATCACAATTGAAAACTATGTTTTCATTACAAGCGATTAAATCAAAAACTTCTTTGGACTCAACTTTAGCACAAATTTTGTGGAAACTGCACTTGCAAACCTGGCAAGATATTTCATAGCCAGGGCGAAAAGATTTTAAGCACTTAGAGCAGTTGAAATTACTCATTGTCGCAGAGAACAAAAAACACGTCTTCACTGTACGACTGCTCTTACGAACTTACGATCCGACCACCGGAACACATTCAAATCAGATGATGAACTTCTTTTGCTTATAACTTCGCTATTTGAAGCGCTAGAGGCCCCAAACTAGGCGTTTTGAAACTCAACTTCTCTTGCCTGTAACTTTGTTATTTTAAGAGCTAGAGCCCTGAAAGTTGGCGCAAATGAAAGTTCAGAGAAAAACGAAGAAATATTGCCCAATTTCATTACGATCCGACCACCGGAACACATTCAAATCAGATGATGAACTTCTTTTGCTTATAACTTCGCTATTTGAAGCGCTAGAGGCCCCAAACTAGGCGTTTTGAAACTCATCTTCTCTTGCCTGTAACTTTGTTATTTTAAGAGCTAGAGCCCTGAAAGTTGGCGCAAATGAAAGTTCAGAGAAAAACGAAGAAATATTGCCCAATTTCATTACGATCCGACCACCGGAACACATTCAAATCAGATGATGAACTTCTTTTGCTTATAACTTCGCTATTTGAAGCGCTAGAGGCCCCAAACTAGGCGTTTTGAAACTCATCTTCTCTTGCCTGTAACTTTGTTTTTTTTAGAGCTGGAGCCATGAAGGTTGGCGCAAATGAAATTTCAGAGAAAAACGAAGAAATATTGCCCAATTTCATTACGATCCGACCACCGGAACACATTCAAATCAGATGATGAACTTCTTTTGCTTATAACTTCGCTATTTGAAGCGCTAGAGGCCCCAAACTAGGCGTTTTGAAACTCATCTTCTCTTGCCTGTAACTTTGTTATTTTAAGAGCTAGAGCCCTGAAAGTTGGCGCAAATGAAGGTTCAGAGAAAAACGAAGAAATATTGCCCAATTTCATTTCCGACCACCGGAACACATTCAAACCAGATGATGAACTTCTTTTGCTTATAACTTCGCTATTTGAAGCGCTAGAGGCCCCAAACTAGGCGTTTTGAAACACAACTTCTCTTGCCTGTAACTTTGTTATTTTAAGAGCTAGAGCCCTGAAAGTTGGCGCAAATGAAAGTTCAGAGAAAAACGAAGAAATATTGCCCAATTTCATTACGATCCGACCACCGGAACACATTCAAATCAGATGATGAACTTCTTTTGCTTATAACTTCGCTATTTGAAGCGCTAGAGGCCCCAAACTAGGCGTTTTGAAACTCATCTTCTCTTGCCTGTAACTTTGTTATTTTAAGAGCTAGAGCCCTGAAAGTTGGCGCAAATGAAAGTTCAGAGAAAAACGAAGAAATATTGCCCAATTTCATTACGATCCGACCACCGGAACACATTCAAATCAGATGATGAACTTCTTTTGCTTATAACTTCGCTATTTGAAGCGCTAGAGGCCCCAAACTAGGCGTTTTGAAACTCATCTTCTCTTGCCTGTAACTTTGTTATTTTAAGAGCTAGAGCCCTGAAAGTTGGCGCAAATGAAAGTTCAGAGAAAAACGAAGAAATATTGCCCAATTTCATTACGATCCGACCACCGGAACACATTCAAATCAGATGATGAACTTCTTTTGCTTATAACTTCGCTATTTGAAGCGCTAGAGGCCCCAAACTAGGCGTTTTGAAACTCAACTTCTCTTGCCTGTAACTTTGTTATTTTAAGAGCTAGAGCCCTGAAAGTTGGCGCAAATGAAAGTTCAGAGAAAAACGAAGAAATATTGCCCAATTTCATTTCCGACCACCGGAACACATTCAAATCAGATGATGAACTTCTTTTGCTTATAACTTCGCTATTTGAAGCGCTAGAGGCCCCAAACTAGGCGTTTTGAAACTCATCTTCTCTTGCCTGTAACTTTGTTATTTTAAGAGCTAGAGCCATGAAAGTTGGCGCAAATGAAAGTTCAGGGAAAAACGAAGAAATATTGCCCAATTTCATTACGATCCGACCACCGGAACACATTCAAATCAGATGATGAACTTCTTTTGCTTATAACTTCGCTATTTGAAGCGATAGAGGCCCCAAACTAGGCGTTTTGAAACTCATCTTCTCTTGCCTGTAACTTTGTTTTTTTTAGAGCTAGAGCCATGAAGGTTGGCGCAAATGAAATTTCAGAGAAAAACGAAGAAATATTGCCCAATTTCATTACGATCCGACCACCGGAACACATTCAAATCAGATGATGAACTTCTTTTGCTTATAACTTCGCTATTTGAAGCGCTAGAGGCCCCAAACTAGGCGTTTTGAAACTCATCTTCTCTTGCCTGTAACTTTGTTATTTTAAGAGCTAGAGCCCTGAAAGTTGGCGCAAATGAAAGTTCAGAGAAAAACGAAGAAATATTGCCCAATTTCATTACGATCCGACCACCGGAACACATTCAAATCAGATGATGAACTTCTTTTGCTTATAACTTCGCTATTTGAAGCGCTAGAGGCCCCAAACTAGGCGTTTTGAAACTCATCTTCTCTTGCCTGTAACTTTGTTATTTTAAGAGCTAGAGCCATGAAAGTTGGCGCAAATGAAAGTTCAGAGAAAAACGAAGAAATATTGCCCAATTTCATTACGATCCGACCACCGGAACACATTCAAATCAGATGATGAACTTCTTTTGCTTATAACTTCGCTATTTGAAGCGCTAGAGGCCCCAAACTAGGCGTTTTGAAACTCATCTTCTCTTGCCTGTAACTTTGTTTTTTTTAGAGCTGGAGCCATGAAGGTTGGCGCAAATGAAATTTCAGAGAAAAACGAAGAAATATTGCCCAATTTCATTACGATCCGACCACCGGAACACATTCAAATCAGATGATGAACTTCTTTTGCTTATAACTTCGCTATTTGAAGCGCTAGAGGCCCCAAACTAGGCGTTTTGAAACTCATCTTCTCTTGCCTGTAACTTTGTTATTTTAAGAGCTAGAGCCCTGAAAGTTGGCGCAAATGAAGGTTCAGAGAAAAACGAAGAAATATTGCCCAATTTCATTTCCGACCACCGGAACACATTCAAACCAGATGATGAACTTCTTTTGCTTATAACTTCGCTATTTGAAGCGCTAGAGGCCCCAAACTAGGCGTTTTGAAACACAACTTCTCTTGCCTGTAACTTTGTTATTTTAAGAGCTAGAGCCCTGAAAGTTGGCGCAAATGAAAGTTCAGAGAAAAACGAAGAAATATTGCCCAATTTCATTACGATCCGACCACCGGAACACATTCAAATCAGATGATGAACTTCTTTTGCTTATAACTTCGCTATTTGAAGCGCTAGAGGCCCCAAACTAGGCGTTTTGAAACTCATCTTCTCTTGCCTGTAACTTTGTTATTTTAAGAGCTAGAGCCCTGAAAGTTGGCGCAAATGAAAGTTCAGAGAAAAACGAAGAAATATTGCCCAATTTCATTACGATCCGACCACCGGAACACATTCAAATCAGATGATGAACTTCTTTTGCTTATAACTTCGCTATTTGAAGCGCTAGAGGCCCCAAACTAGGCGTTTTGAAACTCATCTTCTCTTGCCTGTAACTTTGTTATTTTAAGAGCTAGAGCCCTGAAAGTTGGCGCAAATGAAAGTTCAGAGAAAAACGAAGAAATATTGCCCAATTTCATTACGATCCGACCACCGGAACACATTCAAATCAGATGATGAACTTCTTTTGCTTATAACTTCGCTATTTGAAGCGCTAGAGGCCCCAAACTAGGCGTTTTGAAACTCATCTTCTCTTGCCTGTAACTTTGTTATTTTAAGAGCTAGAGCCCTGAAAGTTGGCGCAAATGAAGGTTCAGAGAAAAACGAAGAAATATTGCCCAATTTCATTTCCGACCACCGGAACACATTCAAACCAGATGATGAACTTCTTTTGCTTATAACTTCGCTATTTGAAGCGCTAGAGGCCCCAAACTAGGCGTTTTGAAACACAACTTCTCTTGCCTGTAACTTTGTTATTTTAAGAGCTAGAGCCCTGAAAGTTGGCGCAAATGAAAGTTCAGAGAAAAACGAAGAAATATTGCCCAATTTCATTACGATCCGACCACCGGAACACATTCACTTCTTTTGCTTATAACTTCGCTATTTGAAGCGCTAGAGGCCCCAAACTAGGCGTTTTGAAACTCAACTTCTCTTGCCTGTAACTTTGTTATTTTAAGAGCTAGAGCCCTGAAAGTTGGCGCAAATGAAAGTTCAGAGAAAAACGAAGAAATATTGCTCAATTTCATTACGATCCGACCACCGGAACACATTCAAATCAGATGATGATGAACTTCTTTTGCTTATAACTTCGCTATTTGAAGCGCTAGAGGCCCCAAACTAGGCGTTTTGAAACTCATCTTCTCTTGCCTGTAACTTTGTTATTTTAAGAGCTAGAGCCATGAAAGTTGGCGCAAATGAAAGTTCAGAGAAAAACGAAGAAATATTGCCCAATTTCATTACGATCCGACCACCGGAACACATCCAATCAGATGATGAACTTCTTTTGCTTATAACTTCGCTATTTGAAGCGCTAGAGGCCCCAAACTAGGCGTTTTGAAACTCAACTTCTCTTGCCTGTAACTTTGTTATTTTAAGAGCTAGAGCCATGAAAGTTGGCGCAAATGAAAGTTCAGAGAAAAACGAAGAAATATTGCCCAATTTCATTACGATCCGACCACCGGAACACATCCAATCAGATGATGAACTTCTTTTGCTTATAACTTCGCTATTTGAAGCGCTAGAGGCCCCAAACTAGGCGTTTTGAAACTCAACTTCTCTTGCCTGTAACTTTGTTATTTTAAGAGCTAGAGCCATGAAAGTTGGCGCAAATGAAAGTTCAGAGAAAAACGAAGAAATATTGCCCAATTTCATTACGATCCGACCACCGGAACACATTCAAATCAGATGATGAACTTCTTTTGCTTATAACTTCGCTATTTGAAGCGCTAGAGGCCCCAAACTAGGCGTTTTGAAACTCATCTTCTCTTGCCTGTAACTTTGTTTTTTTTAGAGCTGGAGCCATGAAGGTTGGCGCAAATGAAATTTCAGAGAAAAACGAAGAAATATTGCCCAATTTCATTACGATCCGACCACCGGAACACATTCAAATCAGATGATGAACTTCTTTTGCTTATAACTTCGCTATTTGAAGCGCTAGAGGCCCCAAACTAGGCGTTTTGAAACTCATCTTCTCTTGCCTGTAACTTTGTTATTTTAAGAGCTAGAGCCCTGAAAGTTGGCGCAAATGAAGGTTCAGAGAAAAACGAAGAAATATTGCCCAATTTCATTTCCGACCACCGGAACACATTCAAACCAGATGATGAACTTCTTTTGCTTATAACTTCGCTATTTGAAGCGCTAGAGGCCCCAAACTAGGCGTTTTGAAACACAACTTCTCTTGCCTGTAACTTTGTTATTTTAAGAGCTAGAGCCCTGAAAGTTGGCGCAAATGAAAGTTCAGAGAAAAACGAAGAAATATTGCCCAATTTCATTACGATCCGACCACCGGAACACATTCAAATCAGATGATGAACTTCTTTTGCTTATAACTTCGCTATTTGAAGCGCTAGAGGCCCCAAACTAGGCGTTTTGAAACTCATCTTCTCTTGCCTGTAACTTTGTTATTTTAAGAGCTAGAGCCCTGAAAGTTGGCGCAAATGAAAGTTCAGAGAAAAACGAAGAAATATTGCCCAATTTCATTACGATCCGACCACCGGAACACATTCAAATCAGATGATGAACTTCTTTTGCTTATAACTTCGCTATTTGAAGCGCTAGAGGCCCCAAACTAGGCGTTTTGAAACTCATCTTCTCTTGCCTGTAACTTTGTTATTTTAAGAGCTAGAGCCCTGAAAGTTGGCGCAAATGAAAGTTCAGAGAAAAACGAAGAAATATTGCTCAATTTCATTACGATCCGACCACCGGAACACATTCAAATCAGATGATGATGAACTTCTTTTGCTTATAACTTCGCTATTTGAAGCGCTAGAGGCCCCAAACTAGGCGTTTTGAAACTCATCTTCTCTTGCCTGTAACTTTGTTATTTTAAGAGCTAGAGCCCTGAAAGTTGGCGCAAATGAAAGTTCAGAGAAAAACGAAGAAATATTGCCCAATTTCATTACGATCCGACCACCGGAACACATTCAAATCAGATGATGAACTTCTTTTGCTTATAACTTCGCTATTTGAAGCGCTAGAGGCCCCAAACTAGGCGTTTTGAAACTCATCTTCTCTTGCCTGTAACTTTGTTATTTTAAGAGCTAGAGCCCTGAAAGTTGGCGCAAATGAAAGTTCAGAGAAAAACGAAGAAATATTGCCCAATTTCATTTCCGACCACCGGAACACATTCAAACCAGATGATGAACTTCTTTTGCTTATAACTTCGCTATTTGAAGCGCTAGAGGCCCCAAACTAGGCGTTTTGAAACACAACTTCTCTTGCCTGTAACTTTGTTATTTTAAGAGCTAGAGCCCTGAAAGTTGGCGCAAATGAAAGTTCAGAGAAAAACGAAGAAATATTGCCCAATTTCATTACGATCCGACCACCGGAACACATTCACTTCTTTTGCTTATAACTTCGCTATTTGAAGCGCTAGAGGCCCCAAACTAGGCGTTTTGAAACTCAACTTCTCTTGCCTGTAACTTTGTTATTTTAAGAGCTAGAGCCCTGAAAGTTGGCGCAAATGAAAGTTCAGAGAAAAACGAAGAAATATTGCTCAATTTCATTACGATCCGACCACCGGAACACATTCAAATCAGATGATGATGAACTTCTTTTGCTTATAACTTCGCTATTTGAAGCGCTAGAGGCCCCAAACTAGGCGTTTTGAAACTCATCTTCTCTTGCCTGTAACTTTGTTATTTTAAGAGCTAGAGCCATGAAAGTTGGCGCAAATGAAAGTTCAGAGAAAAACGAAGAAATATTGCCCAATTTCATTACGATCCGACCACCGGAACACATCCAATCAGATGATGAACTTCTTTTGCTTATAACTTCGCTATTTGAAGCGCTAGAGGCCCCAAACTAGGCGTTTTGAAACTCAACTTCTCTTGCCTGTAACTTTGTTATTTTAAGAGCTAGAGCCCTGAAAGTTGGCGCAAATGAAAGTTCAGAGAAAAACGAAGAAATATTGCCCAATTTCATTACGATCCGACCACCGGAACACATTCAAATCAGATGATGAACTTCTTTTGCTTATAACTTCGCTATTTGAAGCGCTAGAGGCCCCAAACTAGGCGTTTTGAAACTCAACTTCTCTTGCCTGTAACTTTGTTATTTTAAGAGCTAGAGCCCTGAAAGTTGGCGCAAATGAAAGTTCAGAGAAAAACGAAGAAATATTGCCCAATTTCATTACGATTCGACCACCGGAACACATTCAAATCAGATGATGAACTTCTTTTGCTATAACTTCGCTATTTGAAGCGCTAGAGGCCCCAAACTAGGCGTTTTGAAACTCATCTTCTCTTGCCTGTAACTTTGTTTTTTTTAGAGCTAGAGCCATGAAGGTTGGCGCAAATGAAATTTCAAAGAAAAACGAAGAAATATTGCCCAATTTCATTACGATCCGACCACCGGAACACATTCAAATCAGATGATGAACTTCTTTTGCTTATAACTTCGCTATTTGAAGCGCTAGAGGCCCCAAACTAGGCGTTTTGAAACTCAACTTCTCTTGCCTGTAACTTTGTTATTTTAAGAGCTAGAGCCCTGAAAGTTGGCGCAAATGAAAGTTCAGAGAAAAACGAAGAAATATTGCCCAATTACGATCCGACCACCGGAACACATTCAAATCAGATGATGAACTTCTTTGCTTATAACTTCGCTATTTGAAGCGCTAGAGGCCCCAAACTAGGCGTTTTGAAACTCATCTTCTCTGCCTGTAACTTTGTTACTTTAAGAGCTAGAGCCCTGAAAGTTGGCGCAAATGAAAGTTCAGAGAAAAACGAAGAAATATTGCCAATTTCATTACGATCCGACCACCGGAACACATTCAAATCAGATGATGAACTTCTTTTGCTTATAACTTCGCTATTTGAAGCGCTAGAGGCCCCAAACTAGGCGTTTTGAAACTCAACTTCTCTTGCCTGTAACTTTGTTATTTTAAGAGCTAGAGCCCTGAAAGTTGGCGCAAATGAAAGTTCAGAGAAAAACGAAGAAATATTGCCAATTTCATTACGATCCGACCACCGGAACACATTCAAATCAGATGATGAACTTCTTTTGCTTATAACTTCGCTATTTGAAGCGCTAGAGGCCCCAAACTAGGCGTTTTGAAACTCATCTTCTCTTGCCTGTAACTTTGTTTTTTTTAGAGCTAGAGCCATGAAGGTTGGCGCAAATGAAATTTCAGAGAAAAACGAAGAAATATTGCCCAATTTCATTACGATCCGACCACCGGAACACATTCAAATCAGATGATGAACATCTTTTGCTTATAACTTCGCTATTTGAAGCGCTAGAGGCCCCAAACTAGGCGTTTTGAAACTCATCTTCTCTTGCCTGTAACTTTGTTATTTTAAGAGCTAGAGCCCTGAAAGTTGGCGCAAATGAAACTTCAGAGAAAAACGAAGAAATATTGCCGAATTTCATTAAGATCCGACCACCGGAACACATTCAAATCAGATGATGAACTTCTTTTGCTTATAACTTCGCTATTTGAAGCGCTAGAGGCCCCAAACTAGGCGTTTTGAAACTCATCTTCTCTTGCCTGTAACTTTGTTTTTTTTAGAGCTAGAGCCATGAAAGTTGGCGCAAATGAAATTTCAGAGAAAAACGAAGAAATATTGCCCAATTTCATTACGATCCGACCACCGGAACACATTCAAATCAGATGATGAACTTCTTTTGCTTATAACTTCGCTATTTGAAGCGCTAGAGGCCCCAAACTAGGCGTTTTGAAACTCATCTTCTCTTGCCTGTAACTTTGTTTTTTTTAGAGCTAGAGCCATGAAGGTTGGCGCAAATGAAATTTCAAAGAAAAACGAAGAAATATTGCCCCAATTTCATTACGATCCGACCACCGGAACACATTCAAATCAGATGATGAACTTCTTTTGCTTATAACTTCGCTATTTGAAGCGCTAGAGGCCCCAAACTAGGCGTTTTGAAACTCAACTTCTCTTGCCTGTAACTTTGTTATTTTAAGAGCTAGAGCCCTGAAAGTTGGCGCAAATGAAAGTTCAGAGAAAAACGAAGAAATATTGCCCAATTACGATCCGACCCCGGAACACATTCAAATCAGATGATGAACTTCTTTTGCTTATAACTTCGCTATTTGAAGCGCTAGAGGCCCCAAACTAGGCGTTTTGAAACTCATCTTCTCTTGCCTGTAACTTTGTTACTTTAAGAGCTAGAGCCCTGAAAGTTGGCGCAAATGAAAGTTCAGAGAAAAACGAAGAAATATTGCCCAATTTCATTACGATCCGACCACCGGAACACATTCAAATCAGATGATGAACTTCTTTTGCTTATAACTTCGCTATTTGAAGCGCTAGAGGCCCCAAACTAGGCGTTTTGAAACTCATCTTCTCTTGCCTGTAACTTTGTTTTTTTTAGAGCTAGAGCCATGAAGGTTGGCGCAAATGAAATTTCAGAGAAAAACGAAGAAATATTGCCCAATTTCATTACGATCCGACCACCGGAACACATTCAAATCAGATGATGAACTTCTTTTGCTTATAACTTCGCTATTTGAAGCGCTAGAGGCCCCAAACTAGGCGTTTTGAAACTCATCTTCTCTTGCCTGTAACTTTGTTATTTTAAGAGCTAGAGCCCTGAAAGTTGGCGCAAATGAAACTTCAGAGAAAAACGAAGAAATATTGCCGAATTTCATTAAGATCCGACCACCGGAACACATTCAAATCAGATGATGAACTTCTTTTGCTTATAACTTCGCTATTTGAAGCGCTAGAGGCCCCAAACTAGGCGTTTTGAAACTCATCTTCTCTTGCCTGTAACTTTGTTTTTTTTAGAGCTAGAGCCATGAAAGTTGGCGCAAATGAAATTTCAGAGAAAAACGAAGAAATATTGCCCAATTTCATTACGATCCGACCACCGGAACACATTCAAATCAGATGATGAACTTCTTTTGCTTATAACTTCGCTATTTGAAGCGCTAGAGGCCCCAAACTAGGCGTTTTGAAACTCATCTTCTCTTGCCTGTAACTTTGTTATTTTAAGAGCTAGAGCCCTGAAAGTTGGCGCAAATGAAACTTCAGAGAAAAACGAAGAAATATCGCCGAATTTCATTACGATCCGACCACTGGAACACATTCAAATCAGATGATGAACTTCTTTTGCTTATAACTTCGCTATTTGAAGCGCTAGAGGCCCCAAACTAGGCGTTTTGAAACTCATCTTCTCTTGCCTGTAACTTTGTTTTTTTTAGAGCTAGAGCCATGAAGGTTGGCGCAAATGAAATTTCAGAGAAAAACGAAGAAATATTGCCCAATTTCATTGCGATCCGACCACCGGAACACATTCAAATCAGATGATGAACTTCTTTTGCTTATAACTTCGCTATTTGAAGCGCTAGAGGCCCCAAACTAGGCGTTTTGAAACTCATCTTCTCTTGCCTGTAACTTTGTTACTTTAAGAGCTAGAGCCCTGAAAGTTGGCGCAAATGAAAGTTCAGAGAAAAACGAAGAAATATTGCCCAATTTCATTACGATCCGACCACCGGAACACATTCAAATCAGATGATGAACTTCTTTTGCTTATAACTTCGCTATTTGAAGCGCTAGAGGCCCCAAACTAGGCGTTTTGAAACTCAACTTCTCTTGCCTGTAACTTTGTTATTTTAAGAGCTAGAGCCCTGAAAGTTGGCGCAAATGAAAGTTCAGAGAAAAACGAAGAAATATTGCCCAATTTCATTACGATCCGACCACCGGAACACATTCAAATCAGATGATGAACTTCTTTTGCTTATAACTTCGCTATTTGAAGCGCTAGAGGCCCCAAACTAGGCGTTTTGAAACTCATCTTCTCTTGCCTGTAACTTCGTTTTTTTTAGAGCTAGAGCCATGAAAGTTGGCGCAAATGAAATTTCAGAGAAAAACGAAGAAATATTGCCCAATTTCATTACGATCCGACCACCGGAACACATTCAAATCAGATGATGAACTTCTTTTGCTTATAACTTCGCTATTTGAAGCGCTAGAGGCCCCAAACTAGGCGTTTTGAAACTCATCTTCTCTTGCCTGTAACTTCGTTTTTTTTTAGAGCTAGAGCCATGAAAGTTGGCGCAAATGAAATTTCAGAGAAAAACGAAGAAATATTGCCCAATTTCATTACGATCCGACCACCGGAACACATTCAAATCAGATGATGAACTTCTTTTGCTTATAACTTCGCTATTTGAAGCGCTAGAGGCCCCAAACTAGGCGTTTTGAAACTCATCTTCTCTTGCCTGTAACTTTGTTACTTTAAGAGCTAGAGCCCTGAAAGTTGGCGCAAATGAAAGTTCAGAGAAAAACGAAGAAATATTGCCCAATTTCATTACGATCCGACCACCGGAACACATTCAAATCAGATGATGAACTTCTTTTGCTTATAACTTCGCTATTTGAAGCGCTAGAGGCCCCAAACTAGGCGTTTTGAAACTCATCTTCTCTTGCCTGTAACTTTGTTATTTTAAGAGCTATCGCCGAATTTCATTACGATCCGACCACTGGAACACATTCAAATCAGATGATGAACTTCTTTTGCTTATAACTTCGCTATTTGAAGCGCTAGAGGCCCCAAACTAGGCGTTTTGAAACTCATCTTCTCTTGCCTGTAACTTTGTTTTTTTTAGAGCTAGAGCCATGAAGGTTGGCGCAAATGAAATTTCAGAGAAAAACGAAGAAATATTGCCCAATTTCATTTCCGACCACCGGAACACATTCAAATCAGATGATGAACTTCTTTTGCTTATAACTTCGCTATTTGAAGCGCTAGAGGCCCCAAACTAGGCGTTTTGAAACTCAACTTCTCTTGCCTGTAACTTTGTTATTTTAAGAGCTAGAGCCATGAAAGTTGGCGCAAATGAAATTTCAGAGAAAAACGAAGAAATATTGCCCAATTTCATTACGATCCGACCACCGGAACACATTCAAATCAGATGATGAACTTCTTTTGCTTATAACTTCGCTATTTGAAGCGCTAGAGGCCCCAAACTAGGCGTTTTGAAACTCATCTTCTCTTGCCTGTAACTTTGTTATTTTAAGAGCTAGAGCCCTGAAAGTTGGCGCAAATGAAACTTCAGAGAAAAACGAAGAAATATCGCCGAATTTCATTACGATCCGACCACTGGAACACATTCAAATCAGATCATGAACTTCTTTTGCTTATAACTTCGCTATTTGAAGCGCTAGAGGCCCCAAACTAGGCGTTTTGAAACTCATCTTCTCTTGCCTGTAACTTTGTTTTTTTTAGAGCTAGAGCCATGAAGGTTGGCGCAAATGAAATTTCAGAGAAAAACGAAGAAATATTGCCCAATTTCATTTCCGACCACCGGAACACATTCAAATCAGATGATGAACTTCTTTTGCTTATAACTTCGCTATTTGAAGCGCTAGAGGCCCCAAACTAGGCGTTTTGAAACTCAACTTCTCTTGCCTGTAACTTTGTTATTTTAAGAGCTAGAGCCATGAAAGTTGGCGCAAATGAAAGTTCAGAGAAAAACGAAGAAATATTGCCCAATTTCATTACGATCCGACTACCGGAACACATTCAAATCAGATGATGAACTTCTTTTGCTTATAACTTCGCTATTTGAAGCGCTAGAGGCCCCAAACTAGGCGTTTTGAAACTCATCTTCTCTTGCCTGTAACTTTGTTATTTTAAGAGCTAGAGCCCTGAAAGTTGGCGCAAATGAAAGTTCAGAGAAAAACGAAGAAATATTGCCAAATTTCATTATTTATTTATTTATTTATTTATTTCATTCAAGTCATATGCATCAAGTCGATACTTACAGACTAACAGCAAAGAAATATTGTATTTAATTAAATAAGAAAAACAAGCTTAAACTTAAAACTAGAATATTGAATTCAGATAGTTGGTAAATATAATTTTCGAGGAAGAAAAGTCAAGAGAGATAGAACCCGAGATTTCATTGAATTCAGCTAATGCTCTTTCAATAGGGGCATTACTCGCGTATTCTGTTTTGCAGAATTCCCCATAGAAAGGCCTGGCGCTGCGTAAAGACCTTTGCGGGACATTAAAACTTATCTGTGATAGCAGAACAGGACAATCGATAACACCATTCAAAATATTAAACACGAACGTAAGCGATAGCACAGATCTCCTCGATTCCAGTGACTTTAGGTCTATTAAAAGTAGACGTGACTTATAAGACGGCAGGGGCTGCGTGAAATTCAGAGAACGTAAGCAGAATTTAATAAATACTTTTTGAACTCTTTCAATTCTATTAATTAAGTTAATATGATATGGCCTCCAGATAAAAACAGCGTATTCTAAATTAGAACGCACAAAAGACGTATATAAAAGTTTATGAGTATAGGGATCAGAAAACTTCGAGCACACAGGCCTAAGAAAACCTAGCGCCGAATAGGATTTTGAAATAATATGATTGACATGACAATTAAAAGAAAAATTTGAGCTAAATATGACACCAAGGTCCTTGATTTCATCAACTTTTTTAAGTGCATTTCGATTAATCATACAAGAAGATGGAAAAGTGTTCCAACTTTTAGAAAACGATACGTGATGACATTTATTAATATTTAACAATAAACGCGAGCTTTGGCACCACTTAAATAAGTTGTCAACGTCTGATTGGAGTCGATTTACATCCTCTGAGCATCTAACCGCCGAGAAAATCTTAAGATCATCAGCATAAAGCAAAAATTTAGAATTAGAAATTTGTTCACTAACATCATTTATGAAAAGTAGGAAGAGTAGGGGTCCAAGTATACTCCCTTGAGGAACACCAGAGGACGCCATAAAGCAATTTGAGTTGTAACCATTGCAAGATACAACACACCGTCTCATAAATAAATACGATTTTATCCACTTAAGAAACACTGAGTGAAAACCCAAAGCAACTAGCTTACTGAGGAGTAGGCTATGCGATACTTTATCGAATGCCTTGGAAAAATCAGTGTAAATGCAGTCAACTTGAAAACCTTTTGAAAGAGCTGAGAGGCAATACTGACTAAAAACAGCCAGATTGGTTGTTGTAGACCGATTTGGGACAAAACCATGCTGATTAGGCGAAATTAAGCATTTAGTTGCAAAATAAATTTTATCTTTCACAACGGATTCGAAAAGTTTTGAGACCGTTGAAAGTTTTGATATAGGCCTATAATTAGATACATTATTTTTATTTCCGCTTTTGTGGATTGGAGTAATGGTGGTGAGTTTCCACTCATCACAAAAGACACCAGAAGCCAAGGAAAGATTAAAAATAATTTTCAGCGGCAATATAAGCGCAGAGCATTTCTTTAAAAAGTCAGCACAAATCCCGTCATTATCTGATTTCGTAGAAGATTTTAGCTTTAACAGGGCAGCGGAAATATCGTCGGACGTAAGTTGTAGGCTGCCGAAATTAAGTGACGTATTACTAATAGAATTAGTATTAGAGAAACCAGAACCATTATCAACATCGAAATTGGAGCTGAAAAACACGGCGAATAAATTTGCGACATCAGATGGCGTATAAGCAAATTGATCATTTAAAAATACTGCCGATGGAATACTAGAACTATTTTTCTTAGATTTGATAAAGTACCAGAATGACATTGGATTAGCTTTTATATTTACTTCGGTACAAAGAATATAGTTCCTATAAAGAAATTTGTTTAAACAGTTGAATTTTTTGATGTAAAATCTGTATTTATCTAAAAAGACGTTAGAACCATGGGTGCGATATTTCTTATAGAATTTATTCCTAAGATTTTTAATTTTTTTCAATTCTGAATTATACCATGGCAGTTTATAGCGCTTAGTTTTCACAGTTGGAATAAAATTGTGGCAAAATGTAGAAATCGAATTTTTAAAAACAGAAAGACAAGTTGAAACTTCGGGACAGGAGAGAATTTCCTGCCAATTGAAATTAAGTAATAAACTATTCAGATAGTCATAGTCGCAGGCATTATAGTTAAATAGAGCTTTATTCCCGGTATTAAGGGATTGAAATGCATAAAATTCAACTTCTATAACTAAAGCAGAATGATGTAGATTAGATGGTGTTATCGGATTGTGACATCCTACTAAATTGTAATTGATATTGTCGCTAAAGAAAATAAGATCCAGGATTCTATCCAGCTTATTACACACATTGTTGATCTGAGATAGACCGAGACTTAAAATATTATCAATAAAATATATTTCATGCGCAGCATTAATATTCTGTGGCGTAAGAGCTGTGTTTGAAAAAGTATTAGACCAAGATACATTGCTAAGGTTAAAATCACCCAGAACACACAAATGGTTATCGGCTACCTTATTTAAGGCCAAAGTAGTTATGTTATCAGTATGCGCTTGATATAATTCATAGCTGCTATTGGGTGGAATATATGATGCAACTAAGAATAGCGAATCAAGGTTTGAGGACCCATTTACGCAAACACAAAGTTGATCAAGCAAAGAATCAGAATTTTCTAGTCGAACTGAATAGGAATGGAATTTGCGTTGCACCGCAATTAGAACTCCGCCACCTCTGAGACGCCCAGTCTTAGTTGCATCTCTATCCTTTCTATATACATTGTATAGATTTGCATCAAAAAACTCATTATCAAAAAATTCAGTAGTTAACCATGACTCAACTAAAACAAAGATATGATAATCTAATTGGGAACTAAATGAGCTCACAACTTCTGATTTACTACGCATACCAGACATATTCTGGAAGTATAGCTTAAGGCCTTTAGAGTTAAGAATTGGCTTATTAATGTTAGTTACAATAGAGTTAAAAGTAAGTGAATCCTTAATTACTTCAGTATTCGCTGATTCTCCCCTTTGCGAAAAAAACGGAAGGGACGCAGGTTTACATCCTTAGGCCAAAGGTCGGCAGATAGAACTTTATCATAATAATCCCACTGGACACCAAGTTTAAAGGTAATGCTTCTCAAGTTGGCAAGCGCCGCTTGTTGATCGGACTGGTCCTTGACCAGTGCTTTACAGGCCAAATGCTTTTTATCAATACCAGCATGTTTGCTAACGTAATCAATAATGTTATCAGCTGAGACTGAGGGAGAGAACGAAGATAAGTGCAGCTAACCCATTCTACCAACAACTGCAAGCTCAGAGTTAGTGCTCTGACCAACAACTCTCACCCGATTTCTTCTTTTGTTCTTCACTTCAAACCACTTGTTATTTTGATCGCGATCGCTGTTATCATTTAATGCATTAAACGATTGATGAGCGCTAGGAGAGAGCGCATCAGATGACGAAGATAAAGCTTGCTGGCCAATCCCAGCGTTAGCAGTAGAAGCAGTGCATGCAGGTTCGATATTATTTGTTGCTGCATTAGATGATTGATGAGCGCGAAGAGAGAGCGCATTAGATGATGAAGATAAAGGTAACTCACCAATGCCCACATTAACAGTAGTGTTGGACAAACGATCGTTCTTATTATTATTATTTGTTGGATTCTGTATCTTTGTACTCTTGTGTCCAACAACAACACTGGGCGAAGGGTTTGTAATAGCAGTGGAGGGAGTATTCGCATTACGCAGTCCCTTCTCAAGCAATTTATGGACCATAGATTTAAGGTCGTTCACCTCTTTAGAAAGAATACCAAATGCACTTACTAGATTTGATGTCGAAGTCAAACAAGTATCACAATTGAAAACTATGTTTTCATTACAAGCGATTAAATCAAAAACTTCTTTGGACTCAACTTTAGCACAAATTTTGTGGAAACTGCACTTGCAAACCTGGCAAGATATTTCATAGCCAGGGCGAAAAGATTTTAAGCACTTAGAGCAGTTGAAATTACTCATTGTCGCAGAGAACAAAAAACACGTCTTCACTGTACGACTGCTCTTACGAACTTACGATCCGACCACCGGAACACATTCAAATCAGATGATGAACTTCTTTTGCTTATAACTTCGCTATTTGAAGCGCTAGAGGCCCCAAACTAGGCGTTTTGAAACTCAACTTCTCTTGCCTGTAACTTTGTTATTTTAAGAGCTAGAGCCCTGAAAGTTGGCGCAAATGAAAGTTCAGAGAAAAACGAAGAAATATTGCCCAATTTCATTACGATCCGACCACCGGAACACATTCAAATCAGATGATGAACTTCTTTTGCTTATAACTTCGCTATTTGAAGCGCTAGAGGCCCCAAACTAGGCGTTTTGAAACTCCTCTTCTCTTGCCTGTAACTTTGTTATTTTAAGAGCTAGAGCCCTGAAAGTTGGCGCAAATGAAAGTTCAGAGAAAAACGAAGAAATATTGCCCAATTTCATTTCCGACCACCGGAACACATTCAAATCAGATGATGAACTTCTTTTGCTTATAACTTCGCTATTTGAAGCGCTAGAGGCCCCAAACTAGGCGTTTTTAAACTCAACTTCTCTTGCCTGTAACTTTGTTATTTTAAGAGCTAGAGCCCTGAAAGTTGGCGCAAATGAAAGTTCAGAGAAAAACGAAGAAATATTGCCCAATTTCATTACGATCCGACCACCGGAACACATTCAAATCAGATGATGAACTTCTTTTGCTTATAACTTCGCTATTTGAAGCGCTAGAGGCCCCAAACTAGGCGTTTTGAAACTCATCTTCTCTTGCCTGTAACTTTGTTATTTTAAGAGCTAGAGCCCTGAAAGTTGGCGCAAATGAAAGTTCAGAGAAAAACGAAGAAATATTGCCCAATTTCATTACGATCCGACCACCGGAACACATTCAAATCAGATGATGAACTTCTTTTGCTTATAACTTCGCTATTTGAAGCGCTAGAGGCCCCAAACTAGGCGTTTTGAAACTCAACTTCTCTTGCCTGTAACTTTGTTATTTTAAGAGCTAGAGCCCTGAAAGTTGGCGCAAATGAAAGTTCAGAGAAAAACGAAGAAATATTGCCCAATTTCATTTCCGACCACCGGAACACATTCAAATCAGATGATGAACTTCTTTTGCTTATAACTTCGCTATTTGAAGCGCTAGAGGCCCCAAACTAGGCGTTTTGAAACTCATCTTCTCTTGCCTGTAACTTTGTTATTTTAAGAGCTAGAGCCATGAAAGTTGGCGCAAATGAAAGTTCAGAGAAAAACGAAGAAATATTGCCCAATTTCATTACGATCCGACCACCGGAACACATTCAAATCAGATGATGAACTTCTTTTGCTTATAACTTCGCTATTTGAAGCGATAGAGGCCCCAAACTAGGCGTTTTGAAACTCATCTTCTCTTGCCTGTAACTTTGTTTTTTTTAGAGCTAGAGCCATGAAGGTTGGCGCAAATGAAATTTCAGAGAAAAACGAAGAAATATTGCCCAATTTCATTACGATCCGACCACCGGAACACATTCAAATCAGATGATGAACTTCTTTTGCTTATAACTTCGCTATTTGAAGCGCTAGAGGCCCCAAACTAGGCGTTTTGAAACTCATCTTCTCTTGCCTGCAACTTTGTTATTTTAAGAGCTAGAGCCCTGAAAGTTGGCGCAAATGAAAGTTCAGAGAAAAACGAAGAAATATTGCCCAATTTCATTACGATCCGACCACCGGAACACATTCAAATCAGATGATGAACTTCTTTTGCTTATAACTTCGCTATTTGAAGCGCTAGAGGCCCCAAACTAGGCGTTTTGAAACTCATCTTCTCTTGCCTGTAACTTTGTTATTTTAAGAGCTAGAGCCATGAAAGTTGGCGCAAATGAAAGTTCAGAGAAAAACGAAGAAATATTGCCCAATTTCATTACGATCCGACCACCGGAACACATTCAAATCAGATGATGAACTTCTTTTGCTTATAACTTCGCTATTTGAAGCGCTAGAGGCCCCAAACTAGGCGTTTTGAAACTCATCTTCTCTTGCCTGTAACTTTGTTTTTTTTAGAGCTGGAGCCATGAAGGTTGGCGCAAATGAAATTTCAGAGAAAAACGAAGAAATATTGCCCAATTTCATTACGATCCGACCACCGGAACACATTCAAATCAGATGATGAACTTCTTTTGCTTATAACTTCGCTATTTGAAGCGCTAGAGGCCCCAAACTAGGCGTTTTGAAACTCATCTTCTCTTGCCTGTAACTTTGTTATTTTAAGAGCTAGAGCCCTGAAAGTTGGCGCAAATGAAAGTTCAGAGAAAAACGAAGAAATATTGCCCAATTTCATTACGATCCGACCACCGGAACACATTCAAATCAGATGATGAACTTCTTTTGCTTATAACTTCGCTATTTGAAGCGCTAGAGGCCCCAAACTAGGCGTTTTGAAACTCATCTTCTCTTGCCTGTAACTTTGTTATTTTAAGAGCTAGAGCCCTGAAAGTTGGCGCAAATGAAAGTTCAGAGAAAAACGAAGAAATATTGCCCAATTTCATTACGATCCGACCACCGGAACACATTCAAATCAGATGATGAACTTCTTTTGCTTATAACTTCGCTATTTGAAGCGCTAGAGGCCCCAAACTAGGCGTTTTGAAACTCATCTTCTCTTGCCTGTAACTTTGTTATTTTAAGAGCTAGAGCCCTGAAAGTTGGCGCAAATGAAGGTTCAGAGAAAAACGAAGAAATATTGCCCAATTTCATTTCCGACCACCGGAACACATTCAAACCAGATGATGAACTTCTTTTGCTTATAACTTCGCTATTTGAAGCGCTAGAGGCCCCAAACTAGGCGTTTTGAAACACAACTTCTCTTGCCTGTAACTTTGTTATTTTAGGAGCTAGAGCCCTGAAAGTTGGCGCAAATGAAAGTTCAGAGAAAAACGAAGAAATATTGCCCAATTTCATTACGATCCGACCACCGGAACACATTCACTTCTTTTGCTTATAACTTCGCTATTTGAAGCGCTAGAGGCCCCAAACTAGGCGTTTTGAAACTCAACTTCTCTTGCCTGTAACTTTGTTATTTTAAGAGCTAGAGCCCTGAAAGTTGGCGCAAATGAAAGTTCAGAGAAAAACGAAGAAATATTGCTCAATTTCATTACGATCCGACCACCGGAACACATCCAATCAGATGATGAACTTCTTTTGCTTATAACTTCGCTATTTGAAGCGCTAGAGGCCCCAAACTAGGCGTTTTGAAACTCAACTTCTCTTGCCTGTAACTTTGTTATTTTAAGAGCTAGAGCCCTGAAAGTTGGCGCAAATGAAAGTTCAGAGAAAAACGAAGAAATATTGCCCAATTTCATTACGATCCGACCACCGGAACACATTCAAATCAGATGATGAACTTCTTTTGCTTATAACTTCGCTATTTGAAGCGCTAGAGGCCCCAAACTAGGCGTTTTGAAACTCAACTTCTCTTGCCTGTAACTTTGTTATTTTAAGAGCTAGAGCCCTGAAAGTTGGCGCAAATGAAAGTTCAGAGAAAAACGAAGAAATATTGCCCAATTTCATTACGATCCGACCACCGGAACACATTCAAATCAGATGATGAACTTCTTTTGCTTATACTTCGCTATTTGAAGCGCTAGAGGCCCCAAACTAGGCGTTTTGAAACTCAACTTCTCTTGCCTGTAACTTTGTTATTTTAGGAGCTAGAGCCCTGAAAGTTGGCGCAAATGAAAGTTCAGAGAAAAACGAAGAAATATTGCCCAATTTCATTACGATCCGACCACCGGAACACATTCACTTCTTTTGCTTATAACTTCGCTATTTGAAGCGCTAGAGGCCCCAAACTAGGCGTTTTGAAACTCAACTTCTCTTGCCTGTAACTTTGTTATTTTAAGAGCTAGAGCCCTGAAAGTTGGCGCAAATGAAAGTTCAGAGAAAAACGAAGAAATATTGCTCAATTTCATTACGATCCGACCACCGGAACACATCCAATCAGATGATGAACTTCTTTTGCTTATACTTCGCTATTTGAAGCGCTAGAGGCCCCAAACTAGGCGTTTTGAAACTCAACTTCTCTTGCCTGTAACTTTGTTATTTTAAGAGCTAGAGCCCTGAAAGTTGGCGCAAATGAAAGTTCAGAGAAAAACGAAGAAATATTGCCCAATTTCATTTCCGACCACCGGAACACATTCAAATCAGATGATGAACTTCTTTTGCTTATAACTTCGCTATTTGAAGCGCTAGAGGCCCCAAACTAGGCGTTTTGAAACTCATCTTCTCTTGCCTGTAACTTTGTTATTTTAAGAGCTAGAGCCATGAAAGTTGGCGCAAATGAAAGTTCAGAGAAAAACGAAGAAATATTGCCCAATTTCATTACGATCCGACCACCGGAACACATTCAAATCAGATGATGAACTTCTTTTGCTTATAACTTCGCTATTTGAAGCGCTAGAGGCCCCAAACTAGGCGTTTTGAAACTCATCTTCTCTTGCCTGTAACTTTGTTATTTTAAGAGCTAGAGCCCTGAAAGTTGGCGCAAATGAAAGTTCAGAGAAAAACGAAGAAATATTGCCCAATTTCATTTCCGACCACCGGAACACATTCAAACCAGATGATGAACTTCTTTTGCTTATAACTTCGCTATTTGAAGCGCTAGAGGCCCCAAACTAGGCGTTTTGAAACTCATCTTCTCTTGCCTGTAACTTTGTTTTTTTTAGAGCTAGAGCCATGAAGGTTGGCGCAAATGAAATTTCAGAGAAAAACGAAGAAATATTGCCCAATTTCATTACGATCCGACCACCGGAACACATTCAAATCAGATGATGAACTTCTTTTGCTTATAACTTCGCTATTTGAAGCGCTAGAGGCCCCAAACTAGGCGTTTTGAAACTCATCTTCTCTTGCCTGTAACTTTGTTATTTTAAGAGCTAGAGCCCTGAAAGTTGGCGCAAATGAAAGTTCAGAGAAAAACGAAGAAATATTGCCCAATTTCATTACGATCCGACCACCGGAACACATTCAAATCAGATGATGAACTTCTTTTGCTTATAACTTCGCTATTTGAAGCGCTAGAGGCCCCAAACTAGGCGTTTTGAAACTCAACTTCTCTTGCCTGTAACTTTGTTATTTTAAGAGCTAGAGCCCTGAAAGTTGGCGCAAATGAAAGTTCAGAGAAAAACGAAGAAATATTGCCCAATTTCATTACGATCCGACCACCGGAACACATTCAAATCAGATGATGAACTTCTTTTGCTTATAACTTCGCTATTTGAAGCGCTAGAGGCCCCAAACTAGGCGTTTTGAAACTCAACTTCTCTTGCCTGTAACTTTGTTATTTTAAGAGCTAGAGCCCTGAAAGTTGGCGCAAATGAAAGTTCAGAGAAAAACGAAGAAATATTGCTCAATTTCATTACGATCCGACCACCGGAACACATTCAAATCAGATGATGTGAACTTCTTTTGCTTATAACTTCGCTATTTGAAGCGCTAGAGGCCCCAAACTAGGCGTTTTGAAACTCATCTTCTCTTGCCTGTAACTTTGTTATTTTAAGAGCTAGAGCCATGAAAGTTGGCGCAAATGAAAGTTCAGAGAAAAACGAAGAAATATTGCCCAATTTCATTACGATCCGACCACCGGAACACATCCAATCAGATGATGAACTTCTTTTGCTTATAACTTCGCTATTTGAAGCGCTAGAGGCCCCAAACTAGGCGTTTTGAAACTCAACTTCTCTTGCCTGTAACTTTGTTATTTTAAGAGCTAGAGCCCTGAAAGTTGGCGCAAATGAAAGTTCAGAGAAAAACGAAGAAATATTGCCCAATTTCATTTCCGACCACCGGAACACATTCAAATCAGATGATGAACTTCTTTTGCTTATAACTTCGCTATTTGAAGCGCTAGAGGCCCCAAACTAGAGGCCCCAAACTAGGCGTTTTGAAACTCATCTTCTCTTGCCTGTAACTTTGTTTTTTTTAGAGCTAGAGCCCTGAAAGTTGGCGCAAATGAAATTTCAGAGAAAAACGAAGAAATATTGCCCAATTTCATTTCCGACCACCGGAACACATTCAAATCAGATGATGAACTTCTTTTGCTTATAACTTCGCTATTTGAAGCGCTAGAGGCCCCAAACTAGGCGTTTTGAAACTCATCTTCTCTTGCCTGTAACTTTGTTATTTTAAGAGCTAGAGCCCTGAAGGTTGGCGCAAATGAAATTTCAGAGAAAAACGAAGAAATATTGCCCAATTTCATTACGATCCGACCACCGGAACACATTCAAATCAGATGATGAACTTCTTTTGCTTATAACTTCGCTATTTGAAGAGCTAGAGGCCCCAAACTAGGCGTTTTGAAACTCAACTTCTCTTGCCTGTAACTTTGTTATTTTAAGAGCTAGAGCCCTGAAAGTTGGCGCAAATGAAAGTTCAGAGAAAAACGAAGAAATATTGCCCAATTTCATTACGATCCGACCACCGGAACACATTCAAATCAGATGATGAACTTCTTTTGCTTATAACTTCGCTATTTGAAGCGCTAGAGGTCCCAAACTAGGCGTTTTGAAACTCAACTTCTCTTGCCTGTAACTTTGTTATTTTAAGAGCTAGAGCCCTGAAAGTTGGCGCAAATGAAAGTTCAGAGAAAAACGAAGAAATATTGCCCAATTTCATTACGATCCGACCACCGGAACACATTCAAATCAGATGATGAACTTCTTTTGCTTATAACTTCGCTATTTGAAGCGCTAGAGGCCCCAAACTAGGCGTTTTGAAACTCAACTTCTCTTGCCTGTAACTTTGTTATTTTAAGAGCTAGAGCCCTGAAAGTTGGCGCAAATGAAAGTTCAGAGAAAAACGAAGAAATATTGCTCAATTTCATTACGATCCGACCACCGGAACACATTCAAATCAGATGATGTGAACTTCTTTTGCTTATAACTTCGCTATTTGAAGCGCTAGAGGCCCCAAACTAGGCGTTTTGAAACTCATCTTCTCTTGCCTGTAACTTTGTTATTTTAAGAGCTAGAGCCATGAAAGTTGGCGCAAATGAAAGTTCAGAGAAAAACGAAGAAATATTGCCCAATTTCATTACGATCCGACCACCGGAACACATCCAATCAGATGATGAACTTCTTTTGCTTATAACTTCGCTATTTGAAGCGCTAGAGGCCCCAAACTAGGCGTTTTGAAACTCAACTTCTCTTGCCTGTAACTTTGTTATTTTAAGAGCTAGAGCCCTGAAAGTTGGCGCAAATGAAAGTTCAGAGAAAAACGAAGAAATATTGCCCAATTTCATTTCCGACCACCGGAACACATTCAAATCAGATGATGAACTTCTTTTGCTTATAACTTCGCTATTTGAAGCGCTAGAGGCCCCAAACTAGGCGTTTTGAAACTCATCTTCTCTTGCCTGTAACTTTGTTTTTTTTAGAGCTAGAGCCATGAAGGTTGGCGCAAATGAAATTTCAGAGAAAAACGAAGAAATATTGCCCAATTTCATTACGATCCGACCACCGGAACACATTCAAATCAGATGATGAACTTCTTTTGCTTATAACTTCGCTATTTGAAGCGCTAGAGGCCCCAAACTAGGCGTTTTGAAACTCATCTTCTCTTGCCTGTAACTTTGTTATTTTAAGAGCTAGAGCCCTGAAAGTTGGCGCAAATGAAAGTTCAGAGAAAAACGAAGAAATATTGCCCAATTTCATTACGATCCGACCACCGGAACACATTCAAATCAGATGATGAACTTCTTTTGCTTATAACTTCGCTATTTGAAGAGCTAGAGGCCCCAAACTAGGCGTTTTGAAACTCAACTTCTCTTGCCTGTAACTTTGTTTTTTTTTAGAACTAGAGCCATGAAAGTTGGCGCAAATAAAAGTTCAGAGAAAAACGAAGAAATATTGCCCAATTTCATTACGATCCGACCACCGGAACACATTCAAATCAGATGATGAACTTCTTTTGCTTATAAATTCGCTATTTGAAGCGCTATAGGCCCCAAACTAGGCGTTTTGAAACTCATCTTCTCTTGCCTGTAACTTTGTTATTTTAAGAGCTAGAGCCCTGAAGGGTGGCGCAAATGAAAGTTCAGAGAAAAACGAAGAAATATTGCCCAATTTCATTACGATCCGACCACCGGAACACATTCAAATCAGATGATGAACTTCTTTTGCTTATAACTTCGCTATTTGAAGCGCTAGAGGCCCCAAACTAGGCGTTTTGAAACTCATCTTCTCTTGCCTGTAACTTTGTTATTTTAAGAGCTAGAGCCATGAAAGTTGGCGCAAATGAAAGTTCAGAGAAAAACGAAGAAATATTGCCCAATTTCATTACGATCCGACCACCGGAACATATCCAATCAGATGATGAACTTCTTTTGCTTATAACTTCGCTATTTGAAGCGCTAGAGGCCCCAAACTAGGCGTTTTGAAACTCAACTTCTCTTGCCTGTAACTTTGTTATTTTAAGAGCTAGAGCCCTGAAAGTTGGCGCAAATGAAAGTTCAGAGAAAAACGAAGAAATATTGCCCAATTTCATTACGATCCGACCACCGGAACACATTCAAATCAGATGATGAACTTCTTTTGCTTATAACTTCGCTATTTGAAGAGCTAGAGGCCCCAAACTAGGCGTTTTGAAACTCAACTTCTCTTGCCTGTAACTTTGTTTTTTTTTAGAACTAGAGCCATGAAAGTTGGCGCAAATAAAAGTTCAGAGAAAAACGAAGAAATATTGCCCAATTTCATTACGATCCGACCACCGGAACACATTCAAATCAGATGATGAACTTCTTTTGCTTATAAATTCGCTATTTGAAGAGCTAGAGGCCCCAAACTAGGCGTTTTGAAACTCAACTTCTCTTGCCTGTAACTTTGTTTTTTTTTAGAACTAGAGCCATGAAAGTTGGCGCAAATAAAAGTTCAGAGAAAAACGAAGAAATATTGCCCAATTTCATTACGATCCGACCACCGGAACACATTCAAATCAGATGATGAACTTCTTTTGCTTATAAATTCGCTATTTGAAGCGCTAGAGGCCCCAAACTAGGCGTTTTGAAACTCATCTTCTCTTGCCTGTAACTTTGTTATTTTAAGAGCTAGAGCCATGAAGTTGGCGCAAATGAAAGTTCAGAGAAAAACGAAGAAATATTGCCCAATTTCATTACGATCCGACCACCGGGACACATTCAAATCAGATGATGAACTTCTTTTGCTTATAACTTCGCTATTTGAAGCGCTAGAGGCCCCAAACTAGGCGTTTTGAAACTCATCTTCTCTTGCCTGTAACATTGTTTTTTTTTAGAGCTAGAGCCATGAAAGTTGGCGCAAATGAAATTTCAGAGAAAAACGAAGAAATATTGCCCAATTTCATTACGATCCGACCACCGGAACACATTCAAATCAGATGATGAACTTCTTTTGCTTATAACTTTGCTATTTGAAGCGCTAGAGGCCCCAAATTAGGCGTTTTGAAACTCATCTTCTCTTGCCTGTAACATTGTTTTTTTTTAGAGCTAGAGCCATGAAAGTTGGCGCAAATGAAATTTCAGAGAAAAACGAAGAAATATTGCCCAATTTCATTACGATCCGACCACCGGAACACATTCAAATCAGATGATGAACTTCTTTTGCTTATAACTTCGCTATTTGAAGCGCTAGAGGCCCCAAACTAGGCGTTTTGAAACTCAACTTCTCTTGCCTGTAACTTTGTTATTTTAAGAGCTAGAGCCATGAAGTTGGCGCAAATGAAAGTTCAGAGAAAAACGAAGAAATATTGCCCAATTTCATTACGATCCGACCACCGGGACACATTCAAATCAGATGATGAACTTCTTTTGCTTATAACTTCGCTATTTGAAGCGCTAGAGGCCCCAAACTAGGCGTTTTGAAACTCATCTTCTCTTGCCTGTAACATTGTTTTTTTTTAGAGCTAGAGCCATGAAAGTTGGCGCAAATGAAATTTCAGAGAAAAACGAAGAAATATTGCCCAATTTCATTACGATCCGACCACCGGAACACATTCAAATCAGATGATGAACTTCTTTTGCTTATAACTTTGCTATTTGAAGCGCTAGAGGCCCCAAATTAGGCGTTTTGAAACTCATCTTCTCTTGCCTGTAACATTGTTTTTTTTTAGAGCTAGAGCCATGAAAGTTGGCGCAAATGAAATTTCAGAGAAAAACGAAGAAATATTGCCCAATTTCATTACGATCCGACCACCGGAACACATTCAAATCAGATGATGAACTTCTTTTGCTTATAACTTCGCTATTTGAAGCGCTAGAGGCCCCAAACTAGGCGTTTTGAAACTCATCTTCTCTTGCCTGTAACTTTGTTTTTTTTAGAGCTAGAGCCATGAAAGTTGGCGCAAATGAAAGTTCAGAGAAAAACGAAGAAATATTGCCCAATTTCATTACGATCCGACCACCGGAACACATTCAAATCAGATGATGAACTTCTTTTGCTTATAACTTCGCTATTTGAAGCGCTAGAGGCCCCAAATTAGGCGTTTTGAAACTCATCTTCTCTTGCCTGTAACATTGTTTTTTTTAGAGCTAGAGCCATGAAAGTTGGCGCAAATGAAATTTCAGAGAAAAACGAAGAAATATTGCCCAATTTCATTACGATCCGACCACCGGAACACATTCAAATCAGATGATGAACTTCTTTTGCTTATAACTTCGCTATTTGAAGCGCTAGAGGCCCCAAACTAGGCGTTTTGAAACTCATCTTCTCTTGCCTGTAACTTTGAAGCGCTAGAGGCCCCAAACTAGGCGTTTTGAAACTCAACTTCTCTTGCCTGTAACTTTGTTATTTTAAGAGCTAGAGCCCTGAAAGTTGGCGCAAATGAAAGTTCAGAGAAAAACGAAGAAATATTGCCCAATTTCATTACGATCCGACCACCGGAACACATTCAAATCAGATGATGAACTTCTTTTGCTTATAACTTCGCTATTTGAAGCGCTAGAGGCCCAAACTAGGCGTTTTGAAACTCAACTTCTCTTGCCTGTAACTTTGTTATTTTAAGAGCTAGAGCCCTGAAAGTTGGCGCAAATGAAAGTTCAGAGAAAAACGAGGAAATATTGCCCAATTTCATTACGATCCGACCACCGGAACACATTCAAATCAGATGATGAACTTCTTTTGCTTATAACTTCGCTATTTGAAGCGCTAGAGGCCCAAACTAGGCGTTTTGAAACTCAACTTCTCTTGCCTGTAACTTTGTTATTTTAAGAGCTAGAGCCCTGAAAGTTGGCGCAAATGAAAGTTCAGAGAAAAACGAAGAAATATTGCCCAATTTCATTTCCGACCACCGGAACACATTCAAATCAGATGATGAACTTCTTTTGCTTATAACTTCGCTATTTGAAGCGCTAGAGGCCCCAAACTAGGCGTTTTGAAACTCATCTTCTCTTGCCTGTAACTTTGTTATTTTAAGAGCTAGAGCCATGAAAGTTGGCGCAAATGAAAGTTCAGAGAAAAACGAAGAAATATTGCCCAATTTCATTACGATCCGACCACCGGAACACATTCAAATCAGATGATGAACTTCTTTTGCTTATAACTTCGCTATTTGAAGCGCTAGAGGCCCCAAACTAGGCGTTTTGAAACTCATCTTCTCTTGCCTGTAACTTTGTTATTTTAAGAGCTAGAGCCCTGAAAGTTGGCGCAAATGAAAGTTCAGAGAAAAACGAAGAAATATTGCCCAATTTCATTTCCGACCACCGGAACACATTCAAACCAGATGATGAACTTCTTTTGCTTATAACTTCGCTATTTGAAGCGCTAGAGGCCCCAAACTAGGCGTTTTGAAACTCATCTTCTCTTGCCTGTAACTTTGTTTTTTTTAGAGCTAGAGCCATGAAGGTTGGCGCAAATGAAATTTCAGAGAAAAACGAAGAAATATTGCCCAATTTCATTACGATCCGACCACCGGAACACATTCAAATCAGATGATGAACTTCTTTTGCTTATAACTTCGCTATTTGAAGCGCTAGAGGCCCCAAACTAGGCGTTTTGAAACTCATCTTCTCTTGCCTGTAACTTTGTTATTTTAAGAGCTAGAGCCCTGAAAGTTGGCGCAAATGAAAGTTCAGAGAAAAACGAAGAAATATTGCCCAATTTCATTACGATCCGACCACCGGAACACATTCAAATCAGATGATGAACTTCTTTTGCTTATAACTTCGCTATTTGAAGCGCTAGAGGCCCCAAACTAGGCGTTTTGAAACTCAACTTCTCTTGCCTGTAACTTTGTTATTTTAAGAGCTAGAGCCCTGAAAGTTGGCGCAAATGAAAGTTCAGAGAAAAACGAAGAAATATTGCCCAATTTTATTACGATCCGACCACCGGAACACATTCAAATCAGATGATGAACTTCTTTTGCTTATAACTTCGCTATTTGAAGCGCTAGAGGCCCCAAACTAGGCGTTTTGAAACTCAACTTCTCTTGCCTGTAACTTTGTTATTTTAAGAGCTAGAGCCCTGAAAGTTGGCGCAAATGAAAGTTCAGAGAAAAACGAAGAAATATTGCCCAATTTCATTACGATCCGACCACCGGAACACATCCAATCAGATGATGAACTTCTTTTGCTTATAACTTCGCTATTTGAAGCGCTAGAGGCCCCAAACTAGGCGTTTTGAAACTCAACTTCTCTTGCCTGTAACTTTGTTATTTTAAGAGCTAGAGCCCTGAAAGTTGGCGCAAATGAAAGTTCAGAGAAAAACGAAGAAATATTGCCCAATTTCATTTCCGACCACCGGAACACATTCAAATCAGATGATGAACTTCTTTTGCTTATAACTTCGCTATTTGAAGCGCTAGAGGCCCCAAACTAGGCGTTTTGAAACTCATCTTCTCTTGCCTGTAACTTTGTTTTTTTTAGAGCTAGAGCCATGAAGGTTGGCGCAAATGAAATTTCAGAGAAAAACGAAGAAATATTGCCCAATTTCATTACGATCCGACCACCGGAACACATTCAAATCAGATGATGAACTTCTTTTGCTTATAACTTCGCTATTTGAAGCGCTAGAGGCCCCAAACTAGGCGTTTTGAAACTCATCTTCTCTTGCCTGTAACTTTGTTATTTTAAGAGCTAGAGCCCTGAAAGTTGGCGCAAATGAAAGTTCAGAGAAAAACGAAGAAATATTGCCCAATTTCATTACGATCCGACCACCGGAACACATTCAAATCAGATGATGAACTTCTTTTGCTTATAACTTCGCTATTTGAAGCGCTAGAGGCCCCAAACTAGGCGTTTTGAAACTCATCTTCTCTTGCCTGTAACTTTGTTATTTTAAGAGCTAGAGCCCTGAAAGTTGGCGCAAATGAAAGTTCAGAGAAAAACGAAGAAATATTGCCCAATTTCATTACGATCCGACCACCGGAACACATTCAAATCAGATGATGAACTTCTTTTGCTTATAACTTCGCTATTTGAAGCGCTAGAGGCCCCAAACTAGGCGTTTTGAAACTCATCTTCTCTTGCCTGTAACTTTGTTATTTTAAGAGCTAGAGCCCTGAAAGTTGGCGCAAATGAAAGTTCAGAGAAAAACGAAGAAATATTGCCCAATTTCATTACGATCCGACCACCGGAACACATTCAAATCAGATGATGAACTTCTTTTGCTTATAACTTCGCTATTTGAAGCGCTAGAGGCCCCAAACTAGGCGTTTTGAAACTCATCTTCTCTTGCCTGTAACTTTGTTATTTTAAGAGCTAGAGCCCTGAAAGTTGGCGCAAATGAAAGTTCAGAGAAAAACGAAGAAATATTGCCCAATTTCATTACGATCCGACCACCGGAACACATTCAAATCAGATGATGAACTTCTTTTGCTTATAACTTCGCTATTTGAAGCGCTAGAGGCCCCAAACTAGGCGTTTTGAAACTCATCTTCTCTTGCCTGTAACTTTGTTATTTTAAGAGCTAGAGCCCTGAAAGTTGGCGCAAATGAAAGTTCAGAGAAAAACGAAGAAATATTGCCCAATTTCATTTCCGACCACCGGAACACATTCAAACCAGATGATGAACTTCTTTTGCTTATAACTTCGCTATTTAAAGCGCTAGAGGCCCCAAACTAGGCGTTTTGAAACTCAACTTCTCTTGCCTGTAACTTTGTTATTTTAAGAGCTAGAGCCCTGAAAGTTGGCGCAAATGAAAGTTCAGAGAAAAACGAAGAAATATTGCCGAATTTCATTACGATCCGACCACCGGAACACATTCAAATCAGATGATGAACTTCTTTTGCTTATAACTTCGCTATTTGAAGCGCTAGAGGCCCCAAACTAGGCGTTTTGAAACTCAACTTCTCTTGCCTGTAACTTTGTTATTTTAAGAGCTAGAGCCCTGAAAGTTGGCGCAAATGAAAGTTCAGAGAAAAACGAAGAAATATTGCCCAATTTCATTACGATCCGACCACCGGAACACATTCAAATCAGATGATGAACTTCTTTTGCTTATAACTTCGCTATTTGAAGCGCTAGAGGCCCCAAACTAGGCGTTTTGAAACTCAACTTCTCTTGCCTGTAACTTTGTTATTTTAAGAGCTAGAGCCCTGAAAGTTGGCGCAAATGAAAGTTCAGAGAAAAACGAAGAAATATTGCTCAATTTCATTACGATCCGACCACCGGAACACATTCAAATCAGATGATGATGAACTTCTTTTGCTTATAACTTCGCTATTTGAAGCGCTAGAGGCCCCAAACTAGGCGTTTTGAAACTCATCTTCTCTTGCCTGTAACTTTGTTATTTTAAGAGCTAGAGCCATGAAAGTTGGCGCAAATGAAAGTTCAGAGAAAAACGAAGAAATATTGCCCAATTTCATTACGATCCGACCACCGGAACATATCCAATCAGATGATGAACTTCTTTTGCTTATAACTTCGCTATTTGAAGCGCTAGAGGCCCCAAACTAGGCGTTTTGAAACTCAACTTCTCTTGCCTGTAACTTTGTTATTTTAAGAGCTAGAGCCCTGAAAGTTGGCGCAAATGAAAGTTCAGAGAAAAACGAAGAAATATTGCCCAATTTCATTACGATCCGACCACCGGAACACATTCAAATCAGATGATGAACTTCTTTTGCTTATAACTTCGCTATTTGAAGAGCTAGAGGCCCCAAACTAGGCGTTTTGAAACTCAACTTCTCTTGCCTGTAACTTTGTTTTTTTTTTAGAACTAGAGCCATGAAAGTTGGCGCAAATAAAAGTTCAGAGAAAAACGAAGAAATATTGCCCAATTTCATTACGATCCGACCACCGGAACACATTCAAATCAGATGATGAACTTCTTTTGCTTATAAATTCGCTATTTGAAGCGCTATAGGCCCCAAACTAGGCGTTTTGAAACTCATCTTCTCTTGCCTGTAACTTTGTTATTTTAAGAGCTAGAGCCCTGAAGGGTGGCGCAAATGAAAGTTCAGAGAAAAACGAAGAAATATTGCCCAATTTCATTACGATCCGACCACCGGAACACATTCAAATCAGATGATGAACTTCTTTTGCTTATAACTTCGCTATTTGAAGCGCTAGAGGCCCCAAACTAGGCGTTTTGAAACTCATCTTCTCTTGCCTGTAACTTTGTTATTTTAAGAGCTAGAGCCATGAAAGTTGGCGCAAATGAAAGTTCAGAGAAAAACGAAGAAATATTGCCCAATTTCATTACGATCCGACCACCGGAACATATCCAATCAGATGATGAACTTCTTTTGCTTATAACTTCGCTATTTGAAGCGCTAGAGGCCCCAAACTAGGCGTTTTGAAACTCAACTTCTCTTGCCTGTAACTTTGTTATTTTAAGAGCTAGAGCCCTGAAAGTTGGCGCAAATGAAAGTTCAGAGAAAAACGAAGAAATATTGCCCAATTTCATTACGATCCGACCACCGGAACACATTCAAATCAGATGATGAACTTCTTTTGCTTATAACTTCGCTATTTGAAGAGCTAGAGGCCCCAAACTAGGCGTTTTGAAACTCAACTTCTCTTGCCTGTAACTTTGTTTTTTTTTTAGAACTAGAGCCATGAAAGTTGGCGCAAATAAAAGTTCAGAGAAAAACGAAGAAATATTGTCCAATTTCATTACGATCCGACCACCGGAACACATTCAAATCAGATGATGAACTTCTTTTGCTTATAAATTCGCTATTTGAAGCGCTATAGGCCCCAAACTAGGCGTTTTGAAACTCATCTTCTCTTGCCTGTAACTTTGTTATTTTAAGAGCTAGAGCCCTGAAGGGTGGCGCAAATGAAAGTTCAGAGAAAAACGAAGAAATATTGCCCAATTTCATTACGATCCGACCACCGGAACACATTCAAATCAGATGATGAACTTCTTTTGCTTATAACTTCGCTATTTGAAGCGCTAGAGGCCCCAAACTAGGCGTTTTGAAACTCATCTTCTCTTGCCTGTAACATTGTTTTTTTTTAGAGCTAGAGCCATGAAAGTTGGCGCAAATGAAATTTCAGAGAAAAACGAAGAAATATTGCCCAATTTCATTACGATCCGACCACCGGAACACATTCAAATCAGATGATGAACTTCTTTTGCTTATAACTTTGCTATTTGAAGCGCTAGAGGCCCCAAATTAGGCGTTTTGAAACTCATCTTCTCTTGCCTGTAACATTGTTTTTTTTAGAGCTAGAGCCATGAAAGTTGGCGCAAATGAAATTTCAGAGAAAAACGAAGAAATATTGCCCAATTTCATTACGATCCGACCACCGGAACACATTCAAATCAGATGATGAACTTCTTTTGCTTATAACTTCGCTATTTGAAGCGCTAGAGGCCCCAAACTAGGCGTTTTGAAACTCATCTTCTCTTGCCTGTAACTTTGTTATTTTAAGAGCTAGAGCCCTGAAAGTTGGCGCAAATGAAACTTCAGAGAAAAACGAAGAAATATTGCCGAATTTCATTACGATCCGACCACCGGAACACATTCAAATCAGATGATGAACTTCTTTTGCTTATAACTTCGCTATTTGAAGCGCTAGAGGCCCCAAACTAGGCGTTTTGAAACTCAACTTCTCTTGCCTGTAACTTTGTTATTTTAAGAGCTAGAGCCATGAAAGTTGGCGCAAATGAAAGTTCAGAGAAAAACGAAGAAATATTGCCCAATTTCATTACGATCCGACCACCGGAACACATTCAAATCAGATGATGAACTTCTTTTGCTTATAACTTCGCTATGTGAAGCGCTAGAGGCCCCAAACTAGGCGTTTTGAAACTCATCTTCTCTTGCCTGTAACTTTGTTATTTTAAGAGCTAGAGCCCTGAAAGTTGGCGCAAATGAAAGTTCAGAGAAAAACGAAGAAATATTGCCCAATTTCATTACGATCCGACCACCGGAACACATTCAAATCAGATGATGAACTTCTTTTGCTTATAACTTCGCTATTTGAAGCGCTAGAGGCCCCAAACTAGGCGTTTTGAAACTCAACTTCTCTTGCCTGTAACTTTGTTATTTTAAGAGCTAGAGCCCTGAAAGTTGGCGCAAATGAAAGTTCAGAGAAAAACGAAGAAATATTGCCAAATTTCATTACGATCTGACCACCGGAACACATTCAAATCAGATGATGAACTTCTTTTGCTTATAACTTCGCTATTTGAAGCGCTAGAGGCCCCAAACTAGGCGTTTTGAAACTCAACTTCTCTTGCCTGTAACTTTGTTATTTTAAGAGCTAGAGCCCTGAAAGTTGGCGCAAATGAAAGTTCAGAGAAAACGAAGAAATATTGCCCAATTTCATTACGATCCGACCACCGGAACACATTCAAATCAGATGATGAACTTCTTTTGCTTATAACTTCGCTATTTGAAGCGCTAGAGGCCCCAAACTAGGCGTTTTGAAACTCAACTTCTCTTGCCTGTAACTTTGTTATTTTAAGAGCTAGAGCCATGAAAGTTGGCGCAAATGAAAGTTCAGAGAAAAACGAAGAAATATTGCCCAATTTCATTACGATCCGACTACCGGAACACATTCAAATCAGATGATGAACTTCTTTTGCTTATAACTTCGCTATGTGAAGCGCTAGAGGCCCCAAACTAGGCGTTTTGAAACTCATCTTCTCTTGCCTGTAACTTTGTTATTTTAAGAGCTAGAGCCCTGAAAGTTGGCGCAAATGAAAGTTCAGAGAAAAACGAAGAAATATTGCCCAATTTCATTACGATCCGACCACCGGAACACATTCAAATCAGATGATGAACTTCTTTTGCTTATAACTTCGCTATTTGAAGCGCTAGAGGCCCCAAACTAGGCGTTTTGAAACTCAACTTCTCTTGCCTGTAACTTTGTTATTTTAAGAGCTAGAGCCATGAAAGTTGGCGCAAATGAAAGTTCAGAGAAAAACGAAGAAATATTGCCCAATTTCATTACGATCCGACCACCGGAACACATTCAAATCAGATGATGAACTTCTTTTGCTTATAACTTCGCTATTTGAAGCGCTAGAGGCCCCAAACTAGGCGTTTTGAAACTCATCTTCTCTTGCCTGTAACATTGTTTTTTTTTAGAGCTAGAGCCATGAAAGTTGGCGCAAATGAAATTTCAGAGAAAAACGAAGAAATATTGCCCAATTTCATTACGATCCGACCACCGGAACACATTCAAATCAGATGATGAACTTCTTTTGCTTATAACTTTGCTATTTGAAGCGCTAGAGGCCCCAAATTAGGCGTTTTGAAACTCATCTTCTCTTGCCTGTAACATTGTTTTTTTTAGAGCTAGAGCCATGAAAGTTGGCGCAAATGAAATTTCAGAGAAAAACGAAGAAATATTGCCCAATTTCATTACGATCCGACCACCGGAACACATTCAAATCAGATGATGAACTTCTTTTGCTTATAACTTCGCTATTTGAAGCGCTAGAGGCCCCAAACTAGGCGTTTTGAAACTCATCTTCTCTTGCCTGTAACTTTGTTTTTTTTAGAGCTAGAGCCATGAAAGTTGGCGCAAATGAAAGTTCAGAGAAAAACGAAGAAATATTGCCCAATTTCATTACGATCCGACCACCGGAACACATTCAAATCAGATGATGAACTTCTTTTGCTTATAACTTCGCTATTTGAAGCGCTAGAGGCCCCAAACTAGGCGTTTTGAAACTCATCTTCTCTTGCCTGTAACATTGTTTTTTTTTAGAGCTAGAGCCATGAAAGTTGGCGCAAATGAAATTTCAGAGAAAAACGAAGAAATATTGCCCAATTTCATTACGATCCGACCACCGGAACACATTCAAATCAGATGATGAACTTCTTTTGCTTATAACTTTGCTATTTGAAGCGCTAGAGGCCCCAAATTAGGCGTTTTGAAACTCATCTTCTCTTGCCTGTAACATTGTTTTTTTTAGAGCTAGAGCCATGAAAGTTGGCGCAAATGAAATTTCAGAGAAAAACGAAGAAATATTGCCCAATTTCATTACGATCCGACCACCGGAACACATTCAAATCAGATGATGAACTTCTTTTGCTTATAACTTCGCTATTTGAAGCGCTAGAGGCCCCAAACTAGGCGTTTTGAAACTCATCTTCTCTTGCCTGTAACTTTGTTTTTTTTAGAGCTAGAGCCATGAAAGTTGGCGCAAATGAAAGTTCAGAGAAAAACGAAGAAATATTGCCCAATTTCATTACGATCCGACCACCGGAACACATTCAAATCAGATGATGAACTTCTTTTGCTTATAACTTCGCTATTTGAAGCGCTAGAGGCCCCAAATTAGGCGTTTTGAAACTCATCTTCTCTTGCCTGTAACATTGTTTTTTTTAGAGCTAGAGCCATGAAAGTTGGCGCAAATGAAATTTCAGAGAAAAACGAAGAAATATTGCCCAATTTCATTACGATCCGACCACCGGAACACATTCAAATCAGATGATGAACTTCTTTTGCTTATAACTTCGCTATTTGAAGCGCTAGAGGCCCCAAATTAGGCGTTTTGAAACTCATCTTCTCTTGCCTGTAACATTGTTTTTTTTAGAGCTAGAGCCATGAAAGTTGGCGCAAATGAAATTTCAGAGAAAAACGAAGAAATATTGCCCAATTTCATTACGATCCGACCACCGGAACACATTCAAATCAGATGATGAACTTCTTTTGCTTATAACTTCGCTATTTGAAGCGCTAGAGGCCCCAAACTAGGCGTTTTGAAACTCATCTTCTCTTGCCTGTAACTTTGTTTTTTTTAGAGCTAGAGCCATGAAAGTTGGCGCAAATGAAAGTTCAGAGAAAAACGAAGAAATATTGCCCAATTTCATTACGATCCGACCACCGGAACACATTCAAATCAGATGATGAACTTCTTTTGCTTATAACTTCGCTATGTGAAGCGCTAGAGGCCCCAAACTAGGCGTTTTGAAACTCATCTTCTCTTGCCTGTAACTTTGTTATTTTAAGAGCTAGAGCCCTGAAAGTTGGCGCAAATGAAAGTTCAGAGAAAAACGAAGAAATATTGCCCAATTTCATTACGATCCGACCACCGGAACACATTCAAATCAGATGATGAACTTCTTTTGCTTATAACTTCGCTATTTGAAGCGCTAGAGGCCCCAAACTAGGCGTTTTGAAACTCAACTTCTCTTGCCTGTAACTTTGTTATTTTAAGAGCTAGAGCCCTGAAAGTTGGCGCAAATGAAAGTTCAGAGAAAAACGAAGAAATATTGCCCAATTTCATTACGATCCGACCACCGGAACACATTCAAATCAGATGATGAACTTCTTTTGCTTATAACTTCGCTATTTGAAGCGCTAGAGGCCCCAAACTAGGCGTTTTGAAACTCAACTTCTCTTGCCTGTAACTTTGTTATTTTAAAAGCTAGAGCCCTGAAAGTTGGCGCAAATGAAAGTTCAGAGAAAAACGAAGAAATATTGCCAAATTTCATTACGATCTGACCACCGGAACACATTCAAATCAGATGATGAACTTCTTTTGCTTATAACTTCGCTATTTGAAGCGCTAGAGGCCCCAAACTAGGCGTTTTGAAACTCAACTTCTCTTGCCTGTAACTTTGTTATTTTAAGAGCTAGAGCCCTGAAAGTTGGCGCAAATGAAAGTTCAGAGAAAACGAAGAAATATTGCCCAATTTCATTACGATCCGACCACCGGAACACATTCAAATCAGATGATGAACTTCTTTTGCTTATAACTTCGCTATTTGAAGCGCTAGAGGCCCCAAACTAGGCGTTTTGAAACTCAACTTCTCTTGCCTGTAACTTTGTTATTTTAAGAGCTAGAGCCATGAAAGTTGGCGCAAATGAAAGTTCAGAGAAAAACGAAGAAATATTGCCCAATTTCATTACGATCCGACCACCGGAACACATTCAAATCAGATGATGAACTTCTTTTGCTTATAACTTCGCTATGTGAAGCGCTAGAGGCCCCAAACTAGGCGTTTTGAAACTCATCTTCTCTTGCCTGTAACTTTGTTATTTTAAGAGCTAGAGCCCTGAAAGTTGGCGCAAATGAAAGTTCAGAGAAAAACGAAGAAATATTGCCCAATTTCATTACGATCCGACCACCGGAACACATTCAAATCAGATGATGAACTTCTTTTGCTTATAACTTCGCTATTTGAAGCGCTAGAGGCCCCAAACTAGGCGTTTTGAAACTCAACTTCTCTTGCCTGTAACTTTGTTATTTTAAGAGCTAGAGCCCTGAAAGTTGGCGCAAATGAAAGTTCAGAGAAAAACGAAGAAATATTGCCCAATTTCATTACGATCCGACCACCGGAACACATTCAAATCAGATGATGAACTTCTTTTGCTTATAACTTCGCTATTTGAAGCGCTAGAGGCCCCAAACTAGGCGTTTTGAAACTCAACTTCTCTTGCCTGTAACTTTGTTATTTTAAGAGCTAGAGCCCTGAAAGTTGGCGCAAATGAAAGTTCAGAGAAAAACGAAGAAATATTGCCCAATTTCATTACGATCCGACCACCGGAACACATTCAAATCAGATGATGAACTTCTTTTGCTTATAACTTCGCTATTTGAAGCGCTAGAGGCCCCAAACTAGGCGTTTTGAAACTCAACTTCTCTTGCCTGTAACTTTGTTATTTTAAAAGCTAGAGCCATGAAAGTTGGCGCAAATGAAAGTTCAGAGAAAAACGAAGAAATATTGCCCAATTTCATTACGATCCGACCACCGGAACACATTCAAATCAGATGATGAACTTCTTTTGCTTATAACTTCGCTATTTGAAGCGCTAGAGGCCCCAAATTAGGCGTTTTGAAACTCATCTTCTCTTGCCTGTAACATTGTTTTTTTTAGAGCTAGAGCCATGAAAGTTGGCGCAAATGAAATTTCAGAGAAAAACGAAGAAATATTGCCCAATTTCATTACGATCCGACCACCGGAACACATTCAAATCAGATGATGAACTTCTTTTGCTTATAACTTCGCTATTTGAAGCGCTAGAGGCCCCAAACTAGGCGTTTTGAAACTCATCTTCTCTTGCCTGTAACTTTGTTATTTTAAGAGCTAAAGCCCTGAAAGTTGGCGCAAATGAAACTTCAGAGAAAAACGAAGAAATATTGCCGAATTTCATTACGATCCGACCACCGGAACACATTCAAATCAGATGATGAACTTCTTTTGCTTATAACTTCGCTATTTGAAGCGCTAGAGGCCCCAAACTAGGCGTTTTGAAACTCAACTTCTCTTGCCTGTAACTTTGTTATTTTAAGAGCTAGAGCCATGAAAGTTGGCGCAAATGAAAGTTCAGAGAAAAACGAAGAAATATTGCCCAATTTCATTACGATCCGACCACCGGAACACATTCAAATCAGATGATGAACTTCTTTTGCTTATAACTTCGCTATGTGAAGCGCTAGAGGCCCCAAACTAGGCGTTTTGAAACTCATCTTCTCTTGCCTGTAACTTTGTTATTTTAAGAGCTAGAGCCCTGAAAGTTGGCGCAAATGAAAGTTCAGAGAAAAACGAAGAAATATTGCCCAATTTCATTACGATCCGACCACCGGAACACATTCAAATCAGATGATGAACTTCTTTTGCTTATAACTTCGCTATTTGAAGCGCTAGAGGCCCCAAACTAGGCGTTTTGAAACTCAACTTCTCTTGCCTGTAACTTTGTTATTTTAAGAGCTAGAGCCCTGAAAGTTGGCGCAAATGAAAGTTCAGAGAAAAACGAAGAAATATTGCCCAATTTCATTACGATCCGACCACCGGAACACATTCAAATCAGATGATGAACTTCTTTTGCTTATAACTTCGCTATTTGAAGCGCTAGAGGCCCCAAACTAGGCGTTTTGAAACTCAACTTCTCTTGCCTGTAACTTTGTTATTTTAAAAGCTAGAGCCCTGAAAGTTGGCGCAAATGAAAGTTCAGAGAAAAACGAAGAAATATTGCCAAATTTCATTACGATCTGACCACCGGAACACATTCAAATCAGATGATGAACTTCTTTTGCTTATAACTTCGCTATTTGAAGCGCTAGAGGCCCCAAACTAGGCGTTTTGAAACTCAACTTCTCTTGCCTGTAACTTTGTTATTTTAAGAGCTAGAGCCCTGAAAGTTGGCGCAAATGAAAGTTCAGAGAAAACGAAGAAATATTGCCCAATTTCATTACGATCCGACCACCGGAACACATTCAAATCAGATGATGAACTTCTTTTGCTTATAACTTCGCTATTTGAAGCGCTAGAGGCCCCAAACTAGGCGTTTTGAAACTCAACTTCTCTTGCCTGTAACTTTGTTATTTTAAGAGCTAGAGCCATGAAAGTTGGCGCAAATGAAAGTTCAGAGAAAAACGAAGAAATATTGCCCAATTTCATTACGATCCGACCACCGGAACACATTCAAATCAGATGATGAACTTCTTTTGCTTATAACTTCGCTATGTGAAGCGCTAGAGGCCCCAAACTAGGCGTTTTGAAACTCATCTTCTCTTGCCTGTAACTTTGTTATTTTAAGAGCTAGAGCCCTGAAAGTTGGCGCAAATGAAAGTTCAGAGAAAAACGAAGAAATATTGCCCAATTTCATTACGATCCGACCACCGGAACACATTCAAATCAGATGATGAACTTCTTTTGCTTATAACTTCGCTATTTGAAGCGCTAGAGGCCCCAAACTAGGCGTTTTGAAACTCAACTTCTCTTGCCTGTAACTTTGTTATTTTAAGAGCTAGAGCCCTGAAAGTTGGCGCAAATGAAAGTTCAGAGAAAAACGAAGAAATATTGCCCAATTTCATTACGATCCGACCACCGGAACACATTCAAATCAGATGATGAACTTCTTTTGCTTATAACTTCGCTATTTGAAGCGCTAGAGGCCCCAAACTAGGCGTTTTGAAACTCAACTTCTCTTGCCTGTAACTTTGTTATTTTAAGAGCTAGAGCCCTGAAAGTTGGCGCAAATGAAAGTTCAGAGAAAAACGAAGAAATATTGCCCAATTTCATTACGATCCGACCACCGGAACACATTCAAATCAGATGATGAACTTCTTTTGCTTATAACTTCGCTATTTGAAGCGCTAGAGGCCCCAAACTAGGCGTTTTGAAACTCAACTTCTCTTGCCTGTAACTTTGTTATTTTAAAAGCTAGAGCCCTGAAAGTTGGCGCAAATGAAAGTTCAGAGAAAAACGAAGAAATATTGCCAAATTTCATTACGATCTGACCACCGGAACACATTCAAATCAGATGATGAACTTCTTTTGCTTATAACTTCGCTATTTGAAGCGCTAGAGGCCCCAAACTAGGCGTTTTGAAACTCAACTTCTCTTGCCTGTAACTTTGTTATTTTAAGAGCTAGAGCCCTGAAAGTTGGCGCAAATGAAAGTTCAGAGAAAAACGAAGAAATATTGCCCAATTTCATTACGATCCGACCACCGGAACACATTCAAATCAGATGATGAACTTCTTTTGCTTATAACTTCGCTATTTGAAGCGCTAGAGGCCCCAAACTAGGCGTTTTGAAACTCAACTTCTCTTGCCTGTAACTTTGTTATTTTAAGAGCTAGAGCCATGAAAGTTGGCGCAAATGAAAGTTCAGAGAAAAACGAAGAAATATTGCCCAATTTCATTACGATCCGACCACCGGAACACATTCAAATCAGATGATGAACTTCTTTTGCTTATAACTTCGCTATTTGAAGCGCTAGAGGCCCCAAACTAGGCGTTTTGAAACTCAACTTCTCTTGCCTGTAACTTTGTTATTTTAAGAGCTAGAGCCCTGAAAGTTGGCGCAAATGAAAGTTCAGAGAAAACGAAGAAATATTGCCCAATTTCATTACGATCCGACCACCGGAACACATTCAAATCAGATGATGAACTTCTTTTGCTTATAACTTCGCTATTTGAAGCGCTAGAGGCCCCAAACTAGGCGTTTTGAAACTCAACTTCTCTTGCCTGTAACTTTGTTATTTTAAGAGCTAGAGCCATGAAAGTTGGCGCAAATGAAAGTTCAGAGAAAAACGAAGAAATATTGCCCAATTTCATTACGATCCGACCACCGGAACACATTCAAATCAGATGATGAACTTCTTTTGCTTATAACTTCGCTATGTGAAGCGCTAGAGGCCCCAAACTAGGCGTTTTGAAACTCATCTTCTCTTGCCTGTAACTTTGTTATTTTAAGAGCTAGAGCCCTGAAAGTTGGCGCAAATGAAAGTTCAGAGAAAAACGAAGAAATATTGCCCAATTTCATTACGATCCGACCACCGGAACACATTCAAATCAGATGATGAACTTCTTTTGCTTATAACTTCGCTATTTGAAGCGCTAGAGGCCCCAAACTAGGCGTTTTGAAACTCAACTTCTCTTGCCTGTAACTTTGTTATTTTAAGAGCTAGAGCCCTGAAAGTTGGCGCAAATGAAAGTTCAGAGAAAAACGAAGAAATATTGCCCAATTTCATTACGATCCGACCACCGGAACACATTCAAATCAGATGATGAACTTCTTTTGCTTATAACTTCGCTATTTGAAGCGCTAGAGGCCCCAAACTAGGCGTTTTGAAACTCAACTTCTCTTGCCTGTAACTTTGTTATTTTAAGAGCTAGAGCCCTGAAAGTTGGCGCAAATGAAAGTTCAGAGAAAAACGAAGAAATATTGCCCAATTTCATTACGATCCGACCACCGGAACACATTCAAATCAGATGATGAACTTCTTTTGCTTATAACTTCGCTATTTGAAGCGCTAGAGGCCCCAAACTAGGCGTTTTGAAACTCAACTTCTCTTGCCTGTAACTTTGTTATTTTAAGAGCTAGAGCCCTGAAAGTTGGCGCAAATGAAAGTTCAGAGAAAAACGAAGAAATATTGCCCAATTTCATTACGATCCGACCACCGGAACACATTCAAATCAGATGATGAACTTCTTTTGCTTATAACTTCGCTATTTGAAGCGCTAGAGGCCCCAAACTAGGCGTTTTGAAACTCAACTTCTCTTGCCTGTAACTTTGTTATTTTAAAAGCTAGAGCCCTGAAAGTTGGCGCAAATGAAAGTTCAGAGAAAAACGAAGAAATATTGCCAAATTTCATTACGATCTGACCACCGGAACACATTCAAATCAGATGATGAACTTCTTTTGCTTATAACTTCGCTATTTGAAGCGCTAGAGGCCCCAAACTAGGCGTTTTGAAACTCAACTTCTCTTGCCTGTAACTTTGTTATTTTAAGAGCTAGAGCCCTGAAAGTTGGCGCAAATGAAAGTTCAGAGAAAACGAAGAAATATTGCCCAATTTCATTACGATCCGACCACCGGAACACATTCAAATCAGATGATGAACTTCTTTTGCTTATAACTTCGCTATTTGAAGCGCTAGAGGCCCCAAACTAGGCGTTTTGAAACTCAACTTCTCTTGCCTGTAACTTTGTTATTTTAAGAGCTAGAGCCATGAAAGTTGGCGCAAATGAAAGTTCAGAGAAAAACGAAGAAATATTGCCCAATTTCATTACGATCCGACCACCGGAACACATTCAAATCAGATGATGAACTTCTTTTGCTTATAACTTCGCTATGTGAAGCGCTAGAGGCCCCAAACTAGGCGTTTTGAAACTCATCTTCTCTTGCCTGTAACTTTGTTATTTTAAGAGCTAGAGCCCTGAAAGTTGGCGCAAATGAAAGTTCAGAGAAAAACGAAGAAATATTGCCCAATTTCATTACGATCCGACCACCGGAACACATTCAAATCAGATGATGAACTTCTTTTGCTTATAACTTCGCTATTTGAAGCGCTAGAGGCCCCAAACTAGGCGTTTTGAAACTCAACTTCTCTTGCCTGTAACTTTGTTATTTTAAGAGCTAGAGCCCTGAAAGTTGGCGCAAATGAAAGTTCAGAGAAAAACGAAGAAATATTGCCCAATTTCATTACGATCCGACCACCGGAACACATTCAAATCAGATGATGAACTTCTTTTGCTTATAACTTCGCTATTTGAAGCGCTAGAGGCCCCAAACTAGGCGTTTTGAAACTCAACTTCTCTTGCCTGTAACTTTGTTATTTTAAGAGCTAGAGCCCTGAAAGTTGGCGCAAATGAAAGTTCAGAGAAAAACGAAGAAATATTGCCCAATTTCATTACGATCCGACCACCGGAACACATTCAAATCAGATGATGAACTTCTTTTGCTTATAACTTCGCTATTTGAAGCGCTAGAGGCCCCAAACTAGGCGTTTTGAAACTCAACTTCTCTTGCCTGTAACTTTGTTATTTTAAAAGCTAGAGCCCTGAAAGTTGGCGCAAATGAAAGTTCAGAGAAAAACGAAGAAATATTGCCAAATTTCATTACGATCTGACCACCGGAACACATTCAAATCAGATGATGAACTTCTTTTGCTTATAACTTCGCTATTTGAAGCGCTAGAGGCCCCAAACTAGGCGTTTTGAAACTCAACTTCTCTTGCCTGTAACTTTGTTATTTTAAGAGCTAGAGCCCTGAAAGTTGGCGCAAATGAAAGTTCAGAGAAAAACGAAGAAATATTGCCCAATTTCATTACGATCCGACCACCGGAACACATTCAAATCAGATGATGAACTTCTTTTGCTTATAACTTCGCTATTTGAAGCGCTAGAGGCCCCAAACTAGGCGTTTTGAAACTCAACTTCTCTTGCCTGTAACTTTGTTATTTTAAGAGCTAGAGCCATGAAAGTTGGCGCAAATGAAAGTTCAGAGAAAAACGAAGAAATATTGCCCAATTTCATTACGATCCGACCACCGGAACACATTCAAATCAGATGATGAACTTCTTTTGCTTATAACTTCGCTATTTGAAGCGCTAGAGGCCCCAAACTAGGCGTTTTGAAACTCAACTTCTCTTGCCTGTAACTTTGTTATTTTAAGAGCTAGAGCCCTGAAAGTTGGCGCAAATGAAAGTTCAGAGAAAAACGAAGAAATATTGCCCAATTTCATTACGATCCGACCACCGGAACACATTCAACTTCTCTTGCCTGTAACTTTGTTATTTTAAGAGCTAGAGCCATGAAAGTTGGCGCAAATGAAAGTTCAGAGAAAAACGAAGAAACCGGAACACATTCAAATCAGATGATGAACTTCTTTTGCTTATAACTTCGCTATTTGAAGCGCTAGAGGCCCCAAACTAGGCGTTTTGAAACTCAACTTCTCTTGCCTGTAACTTTGTTATTTTAAGAGCTAGAGCCCTGAAAGTTGGCGCAAATGAAAGTTCAGAGAAAAACGAAGAAATATTGCCCAATTTCATTACGATCCGACCACCGGAACACATTCAAATCAGATGATGAACTTCTTTTGCTTATAACTTCGCTATTTGAAGCGCTAGAGGCCCCAAACTAGGCGTTTTGAAACTCAACTTCTCTTGCCTGTAACTTTGTTATTTTAAGAGCTAGAGCCCTGAAAGTTGGCGCAAATGAAAGTTCAGAGAAAAACGAAGAAATATTGCCCAATTTCATTACGATCCGACCACCGGAACACATTCAAATCAGATGATGAACTTCTTTTGCTTATAACTTCGCTATTTGAAGCGCTAGAGGCCCCAAACTAGGCGTTTTGAAACTCAACTTCTCTTGCCTGTAACTTTGTTATTTTAAGAGCTAGAGCCCTGAAAGTTGGCGCAAATGAAAGTTCAGAGAAAAACGAAGAAATATTGCCCAATTTCATTACGATCCGACCACCGGAACACATTCAAATCAGATGATGAACTTCTTTTGCTTATAACTTCGCTATTTGAAGCGCTAGAGGCCCCAAACTAGGCGTTTTGAAACTCAACTTCTCTTGCCTGTAACTTTGTTATTTTAAGAGCTAGAGCCCTGAAAGTTGGCGCAAATGAAAGTTCAGAGAAAAACGAAGAAATATTGCCCAATTTCATTACGATCCGACCACCGGAACACATTCAAATCAGATGATGAACTTCTTTTGCTTATAACTTCGCTATTTGAAGCGCTAGAGGCCCCAAACTAGGCGTTTTGAAACTCAACTTCTCTTGCCTGTAACTTTGTTATTTTAAAAGCTAGAGCCCTGAAAGTTGGCGCAAATGAAAGTTCAGAGAAAAACGAAGAAATATTGCCAAATTTCATTACGATCTGACCACCGGAACACATTCAAATCAGATGATGAACTTCTTTTGCTTATAACTTCGCTATTTGAAGCGCTAGAGGCCCCAAACTAGGCGTTTTGAAACTCAACTTCTCTTGCCTGTAACTTTGTTATTTTAAGAGCTAGAGCCCTGAAAGTTGGCGCAAATGAAAGTTCAGAGAAAAACGAAGAAATATTGCCCAATTTCATTACGATCCGACCACCGGAACACATTCAAATCAGATGATGAACTTCTTTTGCTTATAACTTCGCTATTTGAAGCGCTAGAGGCCCCAAACTAGGCGTTTTGAAACTCAACTTCTCTTGCCTGTAACTTTGTTATTTTAAGAGCTAGAGCCATGAAAGTTGGCGCAAATGAAAGTTCAGAGAAAAACGAAGAAATATTGCCCAATTTCATTACGATCCGACCACCGGAACACATTCAAATCAGATGATGAACTTCTTTTGCTTATAACTTCGCTATTTGAAGCGCTAGAGGCCCCAAACTAGGCGTTTTGAAACTCAACTTCTCTTGCCTGTAACTTTGTTATTTTAAGAGCTAGAGCCCTGAAAGTTGGCGCAAATGAAAGTTCAGAGAAAAACGAAGAAATATTGCCCAATTTCATTACGATCCGACCACCGGAACACATTCAACTTCTCTTGCCTGTAACTTTGTTATTTTAAGAGCTAGAGCCATGAAAGTTGGCGCAAATGAAAGTTCAGAGAAAAACGAAGAAACCGGAACACATTCAAATCAGATGATGAACTTCTTTTGCTTATAACTTCGCTATTTGAAGCGCTAGAGGCCCCAAACTAGGCGTTTTGAAACTCAACTTCTCTTGCCTGTAACTTTGTTATTTTAAGAGCTAGAGCCCTGAAAGTTGGCGCAAATGAAAGTTCAGAGAAAAACGAAGAAATATTGCCCAATTTCATTACGATCCGACCACCGGAACACATTCAAATCAGATGATGAACTTCTTTTGCTTATAACTTCGCTATTTGAAGCGCTAGAGGCCCCAAACTAGGCGTTTTGAAACTCAACTTCTCTTGCCTGTAACTTTGTTATTTTAAGAGCTAGAGCCCTGAAAGTTGGCGCAAATGAAAGTTCAGAGAAAAACGAAGAAATATTGCCCAATTTCATTACGATCCGACCACCGGAACACATTCAAATCAGATGATGAACTTCTTTTGCTTATAACTTCGCTATTTGAAGCGATAGAGGCCCCAAACTAGGCGTTTTGAAACTCAACTTCTCTTGCCTGTAACTTTGTTATTTTAAAAGCTAGAGCCCTGAAAGTTGGCGCAAATGAAAGTTCAGAGAAAAACGAAGAAATATTGCCAAATTTCATTACGATCTGACCACCGGAACACATTCAAATCAGATGATGAACTTCTTTTGCTTATAACTTCGCTATTTGAAGCGCTAGAGGCCCCAAACTAGGCGTTTTGAAACTCAACTTCTCTTGCCTGTAACTTTGTTATTTTAAGAGCTAGAGCCCTGAAAGTTGGCGCAAATGAAAGTTCAGAGAAAAACGAAGAAATATTGCCCAATTTCATTACGATCCGACCACCGGAACACATTCAAATCAGATGATGAACTTCTTTTGCTTATAACTTCGCTATTTGAAGCGATAGAGGCCCCAAACTAGGCGTTTTGAAACTCAACTTCTCTTGCCTGTAACTTTGTTATTTTAAAAGCTAGAGCCCTGAAAGTTGGCGCAAATGAAAGTTCAGAGAAAAACGAAGAAATA